>RXPK01003437.1:0-73464 GCA_004143645.1 Protaetia brevitarsis
GTAGTCATTTGAACATTCACTAGAAGAAAATCTGCATACAGTTTATAATAGGCATTTGTTACCCCAAACATTGTTAGAGATAATATTGGGTTAATATCTAATATCTACGCATAATAACTAACAGAAATAACTAATTGCGTGAAAATATCGAATTTTAGAGCAAATATATGTATGTGTCTAAAGATTTACTAACTAGATTAAAAACTTATTATATCATGAGTGTTATTGGAAGTTCTTAACAAATTTTGAACACGCTGTGTCGAATCTTGGTATTCATGTAGTTTAATTACTAGGTCCATTAATGGTTCAAATATTGTACGTTGTTATGATCAGTAATATTGCTTAATATAATTAAATACACGAACATAACTAAAAAACCAATGTATGAGAAAATATACAAAATATAAACTGCACCGAGAAGCAAAGAAAGTTATTTCCACAAGAGATACATATCTTTGAAAACAAATATTTCAGATAAGAGACTTTATTTGAATTAGACAAGTTATTAAAATTTATATACTGCTTCTTTGAAACGATCAAAACTACTTTTTTAAAATAATACCTTTTATCAATAATCAGTTACACCAAAAATATTTGTTGGTTATATATTAAAGTACGATTTTTGTAAAGAAACTATTTTTTATACAAATCGTACGTTAAGACAATGAGTACTATTAATTTACGTCAAGACTTATTAGTACATCATTACTCATTTTTCATATATATAGCAACGTTTTCATTGCCTATAGTAGCAAAGCTTAAATTATTCTACGGTTAGAATTGTAATGAAGAGGCGGTTCCCTCTTTCACTACACTAACTTTCCTGCTCGATACAAATTTCTACATGGCAAACACAGGCCCCTAACTATCAATATTATCTCTTACTTGCCAGATAAATTTGTCGTCTGTTTGATACAGCATCGTATTGTATTTTTGCAGTTTCTTTGTAATTGTCAGATTTTGTGTTTCATAAAAAAATTTCGAGTCATAGTTTTAAAAGCATTCTAAGCACCACGTTCCAAGTCATTTAAAGTCTCTCAAAATGGAGCATCTTGTTGTAAACGTTTAATCTGGGGTACTACAAAGATTCCCTCTCTAAGTTTTGCATCTGAAATATTGCCAAATTTGTGTAATTGAAGGTATTGGAATCCACAACCATCCTTATCCATTGCTTTGACGAAATTCTTCATCAAACTTAATTTGCTATGCAATGGCGGTAGTAATATTTTATCAGGTTCCACTAGTACCTTATGAAGTAGGTATATTCTTTTGTCCAGGAATATACTGAACCCTATCTGGCCAATCTTTAATAACGTAGTGGGAATTTCTCGATCGACTGTCCACACACACACAAAGAAAACAGCAGTGCTTTGTATACCCCAGTTGTATATCGAGTAGAATTGCTACAACTTTGAGGTGAGCGCTGATATGCCATTTGTACACCTTGTAATCAATTTTGTCGAGAAAACGAATCATATTTTCATAACTTTCCTTCATATGGACTGCGTGGCCAACTGGGATGGATTGATAAACGTTTTCTATGTGAAGCAGGATAGCTTTCAAGCTCAATTTCGAAGCATCGATAAAAAGAAGCCATTCTTCTGGGTTGTGTTGATGACCTACTGTCAACATCAAATCATCGGTATTATTGCAGAATGAAAAACTTTCTTCGTTTGAAAAATACTGTGATAGTTCTTTTTGTGATATTACAACACACTCAATTATTGTGTGTCTGGGAGCTAACAGCTCCCATCCTTGAAGTCTATATCCTAGTATTTCGGCTTGAGTTTTTGACAAATTCAGATCTCGAATAAGGTCATTTAATGCTGACTGATTTACTAAGTGAGGTCCATTCTCTAGAGATGGCAAACACGTATGTATATTGTTAAAAAAATGAAACATATTTTAATTTATGATGTAAACGTATCAATACAATATTGTCTTAAAACGAATAATAAAGAAGTTATGGTGGTTTTTATTTTATACAATGTAGAGCAGTATAAAGAATCAACTTGTTACAAAACAGATACATGTCTTTGTGGTTGATGTTTATTTTAACATATTACATCTTAAAATAATGTGATTGAAATTAAATTGAAAAGGAAAAAGTAAATGCATAATTTATAAATACTGCTCAAAGGTATCACCTTCATTCTCAATACATTTTCGTGATGCCCGCTTGAGTACACTCTGAATAGCTCTTAAGATTGTCCTTCCATCCAATTGGGGGAAAACCTCCTTAACCTCATTTTGCAATTCGTTCACGTTGTTGTACCGACTTCCGTATATCTGATCTTTTAAATATCCCCAAAGAAAAAAGTCCAAAAGTGAAAGGTCAAAAGAGCGTGCTGGCCATCGAATTGGCCCATCTGTACCAATCCACTTATCGGCAAAGATCATGTCCAGATAGTTGTGAACTATGCAGCAGTTGTGTGCCGGAGCACAGTCTTGCTGAAAGTACAAATTTTGGCCCATCAGGTAATTGACGTTATTAAGGAAATCCTCTAGAACGGTACGAATAAATTCCAGATATCTCTCTCCTGTCAATGTGCCATTCTAGAACACTGGACCAGCGACTGTCGAACCAATTAATCCGCACCAAACATTAAAACTAAATCGAACTTGTGCAGCATGTGGAGGCTTTATTAATAAATTTTCTTGCAACCAGTAGTGTTCATTCTTCTTATTAAACATTCCTTATTGCAGAAATTTGTTCATCACCTCATAAATCATTGTGCTCCATTCAAATTTTCATCACAAAAATTAATAAACCATTCACAGAAAGTCAACCTCCTGTTCGAATCTCCTGATTGTAATGTTTGTGAGGTTCGGTACTTAAATGGGATATACCTATGCTTTTTTAAAATTCTCTGAACTGACACGTAACTTAAACCCAATTCAACATATAACAACCAACAACCACTGTTAATTTCTACCTCCTAGTTGATAATGCCTATTTTTCTTGTTCTTTTCTTCTTAAATAAGCAACCGTGTTGCCTAATTGTCTGTAAAGTTTTCGAAAGCAAAGTCAATCTGTAAATGTACTTTTTAGGTACCTATTCGAATGTATTTAAGCTTTAAATCTAAGAAAAATTCCATAAAACAGAATACTCCAAATAATATTTTTTTACACCATTAGTGTTTTGTTTAAATGAAAGTTCTAATGTATCTAATTGCGACTAAGAGCCTATTCGTCTCCAAGCGGTTGGTAAGGGCGTTTTTAATCCATACCTTACTCCTAATATCTGACGTATTTGCCATCTTATATATAGAAGAAAAAATAAAAAAAAAATAGATTAGATTACAATGTAATAAAACAATTAAAATATCCCAATAATATTTATTTAAATCTGAAGTATACAGTATTTATCTTAATCAAAAATTATGAGAATATATTATAATGAGCCATCGAGAAAATTCAATTATTTATGTTTTCATGTCATCTTAATAGTCGTTTCTCAGATAATTAATTTCCAAATACCTGTTTAAATATTTCAGCTACAAAAAAAAATAATAGCAGTATTTTCTAGTACTAAAATATCTTCATGTATTTTTTTTTTCATTTAGATTTAATCTTCAATAGGAAACTGTGTTTGTACAACAATTTACCTAATAGCTAATTGTAAGTGACGAGAAACATAAAGTATGATTTAATGTTCACGCTTGATTATGTAGTTGTTGGAATATTGCTACATGGATTATATATATACAGTTTTAGCCAAAACTTTTATGCAACATACATTCTTTTCAATGGTTTCGTTCACAATAAATGAGTACAATGGTAGGAAATTTATACATTACTTGCAGTATAAATTAAAAAATTTAAAATAGTAATGTTTTACTAATACTATATTTGGAGTATTCTTTTTGTACTTTTATTCGCTTTGTTTCTTTTACATTTTCGTTTGTCCTTATTGAGTTTGTTATTTACATTTGTCAATTATTTGTTTTCTGTTATATTTGAATATTTATATTTGTTTCTGTTCATGCATACTTTGACGATGATAGTGCCTGCTTAGGTTTGAGTCAATAAATTCACTTATTATTATTATTATTATTACTGATTACTAACGTAACGCGCTGTATAATAGGTGCACGCACGATAATGGTATAATAAATAAGTAATGAAACAATGTTTGTTTCACTATTCAATACACCTCTTTTTCACCTCTTTTTTTTATCAGATTCAACAAAATCGCCAGATCCGTAATTATTCTGGTTAGTTTAGCAGTTTGCGCACTGGAAATTGATCTGTACAGAATTAGAGATTTTACCAGTTTGTGTTGACAATGACTGTCTTGTTATTATATCTTTTGGCTTATCTATTTGACGGTAAGCAGATAATTTAAGATTTGCTTTTTTTTTATTTTGAAAATTTGGTTAAATGGATCAAAGCTTTGATTATTTCTTAATCTATAGTTGATAGAAACTTTGTGTAAATTTATCAAAATATCTTATTATGTGAACAGTGTTACATTTTCTTCACACTATGCAATTTTTACTACACACTTACCTGACTTTACCTTACGCCAAATAATAATTTTTTACAGCATTTAGTGTTTTTTTTTTTAATGAAAGTTCTAATGTATATAATTTTCTATTAATTGCGACTAAGAGCCTATTCGTCTGCAAGCGCTTAGTAGGGGCGTTTAACCCATGCCTTACTCCTAATATCTGACGTATTTTGCCATCTGTTATATAGAAGAACAAAATTTTAAAAAATAGATTATATTAAAATGCAATAAAACTATTAAAATATCATAATAATATTTATTGAAAGCTGAAGTATACAGTATTTATCTTTAATCCAAAATTATGAGAATATACTATAATGAGACATCGAGAAAATTCAAATATTTAATGTTTTCATGTCATCTTAATAATAGTCGTTTCTCAGAGAATTAATTTCCAAATACCTGTTTAAACATTTCAGCTACAAAAAAAAAATAATTAACAATATATAAATAACATTTTCTAGTACTAAATATCTTCATGTATTTTTTTTTTTCATTTAGATTTAATCTTCAATAGAAACTGTGTTGCTACAATAATTTACCTAATAGCTAATTGTAAGTGACGAGAAACATAAAGCATGATTTAATGTTCACGCTTGATTATGTAGTTGTTGGAATATTGCTACATGGATTATATATATACAGTTTTAGCCAAAACTTTTATGCAACATACATTCTTTTCAATGGTTTCGTTCACAATAAATGAGTAACAATTGGTAGGAAATTTATACATTACTTGCAGTATAAAATTAAAAAATTTAAAATAGTATGTTTTACTAATACTATATTTGGAGTATTCTTTTTGTACTTTTATTCGCTTTTTCTTTTACATTTTCTTTTGTCCTTATTGAGTTTGTTATTTGCATTTGTCAATTATTTGTTTTCTGTTATATTTGAATATTTATATTTGTTTCTGTTCATGTATACTTTGACGATGATAGTGCCTGCTCAGGTTTGAGCTTCAATAAATTCATATTATTTTATTATTATGATTACTTACGTAACGCGCTGTATAATAGATGGACCGCACGATAATGGTATAAATAAAATGCGTAATCAAAAAAAAGTGTTGTTCACTATTCAGTACCACTCTTTTTCACCTCTTTTTTTATCAGATTCAACAAAATCGCCAGATCGTAATTATTCTGGTTTAGTTTAGCAGTTTGCGTCACTGAAATTGATCTGTACAGAATTAGAGATTTTACCAGTTTGTGTTGACAATGACTGTCTTGTTATTATATCTTTTGGCTTATCTATGTGGCGGTAAGCAGATATTTAAGATTTGCTTTTTTTTTTATTTTGAAAATTGGTTAAATTGGATCAAAGCTTTGATATTTCTTAATCTATAGTTGATAGAAACTTTATTTAATTTCGAAAATAATGTTATTTAAATTCAGATCTAGACAAATAAAATAACTTTAAAATAAAAATTCTTCCTGTGAATATTTGATTTGTGGGCAAGATAAAGTGTTTTCATATTTTATATTAATAATAATAAAACAACAATTTTAACAAGAATTGATTGGAACTTATGCAACAAGCAAACATTTTTAAACGGAATGGTTCGATTCTATTTCTTTCTGTTTCGCAAAACCGTTTTTAAATTCTTGTAGAAGCATTATCAAAGCAGTGTGAACCACCAAAATATGCAAAATATATGAATAGTGATTGCTAATAAATGCACTTTAAATGAACGAAAGGCATATTCATTTATCATCAGTATTTTTAATGAGAATTCTTTGTAAAAAATTGCAAAAAAAAGTTTGTTGCAGTTCCACTGATTGAACAGCAAAAATGCGGTAATAAAAAAATAGTTTTAATAAAAATATATTTATAGTTCATGTTATGCACAAAAAAAAATATGGGTAATATTAATTTTTTTTTTTAGACTAGTAAAACTTAAATCTGAAATAGTGGTCTTACTGCTTGCATAATTTTTATTTAAAATAGACTCTCCTTCAGCACTTAATACGTTTTCCAATATAATTTTTAAAAATCTGAGTAATTATTTTGTAATTATTCTGAAGTGTAGATTATTATAATATATATTAAGTGTAGATAGAGAAACTATATGTAACAATCTTTTTGTCACAATATTATTGTTGTACAATAGATAAGATTAATATTTTGATTAAATAACATATTTTCGAATGAAAATTTTATCATTACAAATTTTTGCGAATCAATGCTTTAAAAATCAACACAGGTATTTTAATTATTAAAAACTTACATGGGCTAAAATTATAGTTACATTGAAAGCTGTTGGTTTCAATACATATACTGAGAAAAGAGATTGCATTAAATGAAAAGTTTTATAACTTTTTTATCATGTTCAACGAAAAGAATACCTTTTCTCAGAAAAGTAACCGTAATTAAATGGAATGCACCTTAGTTTTCATTAATATTTTATAATGCCTTTATAACTTATGTATATATTTAGCAACATATTTTAGTTTCTTCTAAATTTTAAATAAAAAAGCCGGACGTTTTGGTTTATTTGCATGGACACGTATGTATACATTGATTTAACACTTTTGCCTTTTAACGGAAAATGCAAGCACCTGTATTCAAGCTGAGTGCTTTTTTACGCGGAAGTATTTTAATTTTATTCATGCTCCCACGTGCATAAGTCTCAGATACACAAACAATAATGAACAAACGTAAATATTTTTCGCGCGAGGTTAAAGAAATTTCAGAGACAACTGGAATCTTTTCAGTTAATGCTGATTTACTTATAAGCCAAGGAACTTTATAATAGTATATAATGTTTGAATGTTTTAAAACTGTTATACACGGGAAAAACGATCTTGTTGTTTTCAACCATTTTTCATGCATTCGGTTATAGTTACTAAATTATTACTTGATTTTGGAATATTAAAAATATTCCTGTATCCAATCAAACAAATAATTTGCTTAGTAGATTTATTTGAAGGTAGCGCAGTATTTATTAATTTAACTAAATGTTTACATGGAAGTAAAAATAAATATGGCATTTTATTTTCGTATAGCAGTTTTCTCCTCATATAGTGCAGCAGATGAGCAGATATACTTATGTGTAGTAGAGAAATTGTCGCATAGATGGCGCATCTACTATTTCATTCCAGTAACAGATAATTTTTCGCACAAAATAGGCTGGAAACTACGATCGTAACATACCAATCTGGTATATTTACCAGATCAACATCTGACAGGAGTTAACGGCGTTGAAAAGATGATTTTATGAATTAATAATGAATCTATTTATTTTCACTATATTTTTAATAAAATATGATCTTAAAAGTTTAAACCTTTTGACTGTGAGCACTTACTTATTCTATCTATTTATTTTCATTATATTATTATTTTCATTTTATATCAATGTAGATTCTGGCTGAAGATAGCAATTCGCCGAAACTAGTTCCAGTGTAAATTAAATTCTTGTAAGGATTAAGAAGTTTTTATTCCACTTACCTAATTTAAAAAGTATTATCGGATCTTTTCACAGGGATTTCATTTCTATATACATTTTTCAATTAAAAAAAAGCGTTGTTACTCCCTTAATTAAATTAACTAGCCCTACATAGAGACCAGAAGCACTGTCACATATTATTCAAATTTAAATTTAAATAATGACCCAAACCCTTTTATTAATAATATCTACAAAAAATATATATATATATAAATTTGGTTGGGATGATGAATGATATAAACTTTTCAGAAAAATTAAAGACCTTCGTTACAAATATGTAACTTTGCCATGTGTAAACAAATTATTCGAAGAAAATAATAAATTTTTAATAATTTTATTTTTATAATATTAAAGTAAATTTTTGTACACAAAAATCAAACATCTCACCTCAAAATTAAAACCGCAATGGCGTATACTAGATCAAACAATGCAACACCTATCAGATCGTATTATAGTCACAGATAAATCTAATAACATTACAGACCTCAAATAAATAATGAGAATCATTCTTTTAATTATGAACAAATTAAAATATTAAATAAAGAAAACCAATGCAAAACCAGAACTATAAACATAACGACGACAATTATATTGCAAATCTTTCAACATACATATACTTTTCTCAGCTATAAATCCAACTTTAAACAATATATTTCAGTTAATTTTGTAGAGTACATTCCAATTTATTTGTTTTATTTATCTATCATCACCTAATTATGGACAGTGAAACATATATTTTCAATTAACACTAGGCCTTGCAACTCGTATATTTTCAGTGATAATCTACGCACATACTAAACATAATTTAATATTTTAATAATAACAAAAACCACAGTATATATATCACGATAATGCAAACACACATTCCGTACATTAACAAGTCAAAACGAAACACAAGTTTAAAAACAAAACACCACAAATTATTCAAATGTAACTTATGGTTAGTTAATTTTAGAGAATATGAAAATATTTTACAAATTTAACAATAGAATGTTTAGGTATAAATTTTTTAAAACATAATCCTTTCCCAATTTTCATTTTTTTCATTTCGTTTTTCGCAACAATATTTTTAAAATTCTTTTTTACAGTCTTTACTATTATAGCACTTTTTTAAAAAAAGTCGATATGCACATGGGCAAAACGTAAAATAAAGAATCTAAACTCTATCCGGATTTTATTAGAATTCTCTTTAAACACCAGAAACACAGAAACAATATTATAGTCTGTCTTTGTTTGTATACCTATTTATATCATACATACGCGTATGTATGTTTTTACTCTTTTAAGGTTTTTTTGAAAAATAATATTGTCATTAAAACATTTAAAATAAGCGCTTGCATATTTGAATGATTATCCAAATTATTCGTTCGAATGCAATTTGGCCATGTTTTTATAGTAAAAGAACTTGCTTTGTTTTTAAAGCTTTATTTCTCGACCAGTGTACTATAATTTTTAATTTCTTCTTTTTCTCGGTTTTTAGGTCATAAATATTGAAAACATTAATATACTACAACGTTATAGGTTTATTTCAAAGCTTTTTCAAGTATCACAATATAAAATGTAAATAGTGGTTAATATTTATAATATTTTTTTTTGTTAATAATGAATAATGCAGTAGATTTGACACTAACACAACATATTTCAATACGAAAATTAATTTATAAAAATTTTGGTGTGTGCAATGGTTCACCATTTTCTAGTATCATTGCACAAATTGTTGTGAGAAAACAATAGCATTACTTTTAGGCCTCAACTCATTCAGAAAGTGATAAAATTCTAACAACTGGTATACTAACCAATGGTCTGGACGTTATCCTAAATTTAAGTCTTGCCAACCTTTATCTCAAGAATTAGTGTTATTATTAGTTAGCTGGCAGAGCAATAATTAACAATCAGTTTTTTCATGAGATACTATAACAAACAAAAATATTTCTGAACAAGTCTTATCAATTCTCTATAAAAAAATATTAACAAAGAATTTTTCTTTTTTATAATTTATCGAAAATATAAATATAGTCGAACAATTCAAAATTTATAAAATTCTTATGTTAAAGATTTATCCGAAGAAATAAATCAAATTTTAAACCATAAATTACAAATTGCCTATCAAAACACACACAACTACAAACCAATATTCAAAGTTACGATCAAAATTGAAAAAAAGAAAACATCACACATAGTTATAAAATGACTGTTCAAATTGTAATGGTGTATATATGGTGAAACATGCAATATTTGAATAGAAAAAAGACACAAATATATAAAAATCTTACAGCTTTAAAAAACATGAAATAACTCAAAATCTTCCTTTGATTTCAACATAACAATTTTCAAAAGAACAAAATTTAAAAAAGTAAATACTTGAAATATTGAATTTTAAACATAAAAACGCAGTTATGATAAAACCGACATCAATATTCACAATTATTATTTAATTTATAGGTAATAAATATTTTTTACAGACTATTTAATTCAAATTCAAAACAAATAATCAAAACATAAAAATTTATTTTAAATAGCACGCAATCATTCTTATGTAAATCAACCTTACACAGAACCCTTTCCATTGTACTAAACATTACGATACTTCAGCCAAATTTGTATATAATTAATATTTCAAATAATCTAATTTTCAATAATTTCATGTGCTCAGAGATGCTGTATACCTGCTTAGTTATTACCAGAGAATACCCATATTTATTTACAATAACATTTAGTAATATACTTAGGAATATTTGAATTTCTGGGTTGCTCCTTGTCTTAAACTTGGCAGATAATATTAAAGTATGTCTTGAAAAAGAAAACCTACCATAACCTTGACCAATGTTTTATTTTTTCCTTTTATCAGGAAATGCACGAAGTACTTGACAAAGATAAAAAAACAGTATTAATTAAGGATTAACACCCATCAGATATCTATATTGATTCAATATGAACATCTAACATTCAGCTTTTATTTACTAAAAATATCCCCATTAGTTGTACTCACACATATATCAATATTAAAATATTTACATGTATAACTTCTGGTTCGAATAATTCCCTAAAAGATTCCAATTGCGTTAAAATTCCAAACGAAATTCACTATTTATTTGTTAGCATACGAAGAGATTGATAAAACTGATACTTTTTTCTCAGAGAACAGGGATATAAAAGGGGCTTTTGTAAAAAAAAAATATCAATTGCCTCACATCACGTGTACTTCGACATGACATGACGCAAATAGGAAATATTTGATGTGGTTAGTGAGAACTCATGCTTTAAAAGGTACAAATGAACATGCATGCAATATAGGTATTTCGGACAATCCAGAATTTTGATAATATTTTGAAGTGTAATAGTGTAGATAGGGAACTAAGTATATAAACATTTTTGCACAATATATTTTTACAAAAGATAAGATTTAATATTTGATTAAATAAACTTATTTTCTAATGAAATTTTATCATTACACATTTTTTGCGAAATCAATGCTTTGAAAATCAACATCAGGTATTTTAATTATTAAAGACTTACATGGGGTAAAATCTATAGTTAAATTGAAAGCTGTTGGTTTCAAATACATACACTGAGAAAAGAGGTTGTATTAAATGAAAAGTTTCATAACTTTTGGTTTTTATCATGTTCAACGAAAAGAATATCTTTTCTCTCAGAGAAGTGTTTATGTTAATTGAAAGTAGCGTGGTGTTTTGCCGGAAGACTATTTTCTTCTTAAGTACATGCTTTTCGATGAAAAGTAACCGTAATTAAATGGAATGCACCTTAGTTTTGGTTAATATTTTATAATGTCCTTATAACTTCTATTTAAGTAAGACAATACACATTACATATTATATTGTTATTATTATGTACATATTTAACAACATATTTTGTAAATATTATTGAAATATAAAGAGTATTTTTAATAAAAAAGCCCGACGTTTTGGTTTATTTGCGTGGAGACACATGTATATACTGATTTTTTTAACGGAAAATACAAGCACCTGTATTCGAGCTGAGTGCTTTTTTACGCAGAAGCATTTTAATTTTTTTCACGTTCCCACGTGCATAAGTTTCAGATACACAAACAATAATGAACAAAAGTGAATATTTTTCGCGCGAGGTTAAAGAAATTTCAGAGATAATTGGAATCTTTTCAGTTAATGCTGATTTATTTATAAGCCAAGGAACTTTACAGTAGTATATAATGTTTGTTGGTTTTAAAACTTTTATACACGGGAAAAAAATGATCTTATGTTTTTCAACCCATTTTCATGCATTTGGTTACAGTTTACTAAATTATTACTTGATTTAGGATATTAAAATATTCTTGTCTTCATCAAACAAATAGTTTGGTAGTAGATTTATTTGAAGCTAGCGCAGTATTTATTAATTTAACTAATATTTACATGGAAGCTTAAAATAAATATCGCATTTTATTTCGTATAGCAGTTGTCTCCTCATATAGTACAGCAGATGAGCAGATATATTATGTGTAGTAGAGAAATTGTCGCATAGATGGCCATCTCCTATTTCATTCCAGTAACAGATAATATTCGCACAAAATGGCTGGAAAATACGATCGTAACAGTACTAATCTGAATATTTATTAGAAGAACATCTGATAGGAGTCATCGCCATTGATAGGACGATTTTTTTAACGGCACACTAGAGTGCTTAGGAGTGGTCATGCGACCAATTCCAATACTACTTGGATTTATCAACATTTAACGCAATCCCTCCTTTGTGCGTGTTTTTTTGGAATAATTCATTTTCATTTTGATTGATCACGCCATTTTGTTGTATTTACGCTTAAGTCTAAAATGAATAAATGTTATAAGAAAAGGAAAAAAACCTCTTGAATCAACATGCTTACGGTTTTCTGCCAATCTTTAACCTGCAAATATACATGTATTTTTTTAAGGCATCATTTTTTAATGCGCTCATTTTCTTCTTTTCTTTATGTATTCTTGAGTTAGTTATGACGTAGTCCAATTTAATATTTATATTGCATAATGGATCTATAATACATACATACATGGTGTCATCGGATATCAACCGGAACACCTAAAAAAATTGATGTTTTGGATTCTTTTAATTTTAAGATTTGAAGCTTTGCTAAATTAGAAGACCCGTATTTTTCCTAAAGCTCTACAGTATCTATTTACAAAGATATTTGCAAAATCAATAAAATAATCGCAGAAGTCATATAGTTTGGTTATGCAAAAATTAAAAGATTAAAACAAAATACATATAAATCATGGTGTATTCGAAAGTTCAAATTATACATTTCATTGACAATGCCGTAATTAGATAGTAACTATTATGACGCTTTTTTCTCCTGTTAAATAAAATAATTGTCTTTTTACTTTATTTTAACGCGAAATTAAGTTTTTGAAAAGAATACCTAAATATCCTTTAACTATGTCTTACAAGAATAAAAGTATTGAAAATGGAGAACCTACGGGCATTCTTTAAAAAAAAATATATTCATACAGTACTATAAGTTACATTACGATATATCATAATGTAACGTAGAGTAGTGTAGGTTCTCCATTTTCAAATATTTCTATTCTTGTAGAACATAGTTTAAAGATATTATGATATTTTTTAAAAATTTAATTCGCGGTAACATAAAGAAAAGACATTAACTTATTTAACAGGAGAAAAGGGGGTCATAATGAATTACCATCTAATTTGCATTATTAAATGAATGTATGATTTGAACTTTATAATAAACTTGATTTATCTGTTTTTTTGTTTTTTACTCTTTTTATTTTGCATAACCAAGCAATATAACTTCTGACGTTATTTTATTGATTTTGCAGACTTTGTTCGGCAAAGTATCTTTGTAATAATACTGTAGAGCTCTAGGAAAAATACGGGTCTTCTTAATTTTAGGCAAAGTCTTCAAATTAAAATATATAAGACATCAATTTTTTGGTGTTCCGGTGGTATGGAATGACCCACATACGTAATTACAACACAAGTAATTTTCACTAAAATATCGACTTTTAATATCTAAACCTTAAAAGGGCATAATTTGAAAAAAAAATGATTTCAAAAAATAAAGTGCCAAAAAATTACCAACAACAAGACCTTTTCAAAGACGTATCACTCGACATGATTTTCATGTTCGATTAGGAGTTAAACACGCGGGGTTGCAGATTTGTGTAAAAACTGCCTGATGCAGCCACCTTCCAGATTCAGCATTTTAAAAGTTAGCTGTGATTAGTTTGGACTTAAAGCCCATATATATATATCTAACGTTCTTCCGTAATTCCCGAAACCGCGAGATAACTTTACTCTATCTATGATCATGCTGTACAGACATGAGTGATACTAGTAAATTTCCTTCAATTGAAAAATACGACCCCATCTCATCTTCCCATGATTATAACTTATTAGTTTGAAGTGGGGGGTTTTTTGCTATCATTACAACAGTAGTATGCTTGTTAATCAGTGTTAAATCATTTAAAAAATAAACAAAACTGATTGAAGCACAAAGTTAAGTCTATTGCCATCTTGAATAGCACAATGTGGTTACCGCAATAATTTAAGTATTACGTAGAAGCAGTAATTCACCGTTTAGAATAATAGTAACATAAGAGATTTCCGCTTGTAATAACAAAAGCAAAAAAAAAGACACTATTTGTTAAAGTATAAACGTTTAACAGACCAAACCACCGAACAGATTTGATACAATTTGCTATCATTTATATCTTACCATATTATTTCCGTGTTCAGATAAATGCCACACTAACATTTACAGCGCGCAATCAACGCCGAGTTGATTACTAGAAATTGTTATGGATTTCTTAGAAATTCACGGGGATTTCTCGAAATAAAAGCTGGGTCACTAGGAGATACATGAAAATGTTGTGTCATCTCCGATGTTGATATATGTATACTCATAAATTTACCGGTCATTATCATTGTAATATATCACTTACAGAAGAATAAATTGATATTTTATTCCTAATAATTTATAATTAACGGTAGCTTAGTGAATAGGTAATGTGTGTGATTTACGTGCAAACAATTTGTATTAGTTGTCATTTTTGTATTCATGGTTGGCTAAGTGTTTTGTATAAAATTCATATATTTAACAAAATAATTACACTAAGGGTGGGTTTATCAATGTAAGGATAAAAGTGTAAGGTAAGCAACTGACAGATATCGTAAACTGGCAGATAAAGTTTTTTAACTCTAAGTTTAGTGTCTACAAGATTATTAATACTTGGTAACATTCACGGGTAAATAATGCTCTACGATTGGTTAGCAGAAAATAGATTGTCGTGCCCTCGTTTGAAATTTTACACATATGACATAAGGATAGGCTTGCCAATCACACAATTGGCAAAATATCTCATATCTCAAAATCTATTAAAGATAGGTATAGGGAATGCTGATATAAAATGATAGGGGACGATATTTACTTTCTACAATTTCGAATTAAAATACAGGGTGTTCTATTTAAAAAAAATGAGTTTTCTGCATTTGAAAATATGTCACTTTGTTCCTTTGTTTTGAACACCCTGTATGTTATGATGTAAAGTGTGCATACCATTTCTTAGAGTTATATCTACGTTCATAACATAGCATATTTGGAGTCTCTACTTGCAGTATTAACCAAGATATTAATTTCTCAATGATGCAATGATTATCACTAAAAAAAAAAAAGAAAAACTTAAATAACCCAAAAACGACAACATGTAGCTATAGGAATAGCTAATGAAAACTGACGTATTTATGGTTGTAGAATCCAAAAATGAATAAAAAATTAGATCATTCTATTTAAAATAACAAAGTTGACATCCATTTCCGGTCAACCGGAAGTGATATTTTGGTTAAAGTATTTTACATTTATAGTTCCATTCGAACAGATAATGGTGCCAGAATCTCAAATATAAATAGATAATAGAACATCATAAACTTTTAATGAACCACTTACGCGGAATACCTGTATATTTAGTAACAGAGATGCTTTTAGATTAAATTCAGAATATCATCATCACTATATACAGCAAGATGTACACTTTCTGTTACGAGCTTAGGTTTAAAGAATATGGGCATTAAAATCTATAATCTTTTACCCACCGAAATTAAAGAACAAAACTCACTTCGTAGCTTTCGTAGCAAGATTAGATTCTATTATATATAGGGTGTTTTGAAAAATCGTTTAAAGATTTTAAGGGCATGTAGTACGATCGAAAATAAGGTTAAAAGTCATAATAAACATATGTCCACAAATTAACTGTTTACGAGATAACAGTGATTTTATCGCAATTGCAGAATAAGTTTGCTTTAGCGGTTTTTATTAAGATGTTATTGCATTTTAACATAAAATAGATCATAACTAAAGAATATGTTCAAAATGACGTCCTTCCATTTCGACACAGGATCTACATCTGCTTTCAGAGGAAGCGCGCACTCTTTCAAAAAACAAGGGTTTTTCTCGTATTAACTGGCAACAGTGTTCTATTCGTTGGCGCAACTCTGAAAGATTGTTTACCGGTGTTGCGTACACTAAATTTTTCAAATAACCCCAAATACTAAAGTCCAACGGGTTTAGATCGGGAGACCTTGGAGGCCAAGCAATGGGACCTGTTCGCCCTATCCATCTCCCAGGAAATTCATTGTTAAGATGTTCCCTAACAGCACGCGTAAAGTGCGGTGGAGCTCCATCTTGCATAAACCAGAGGTTCAGTCTTAGATTTATAGGTAAATCTTCCAAAAGTTCAGGTAAAGTATTTTCCAAGAACTCGAGGTAGGCAGGACCTGTTAAGCGTTGTGGCAAAACAATCGGTCCTAACAACCGTTCTCCTATCATGCCTAACCAGATGTTTAGAGAGAACCGTCGCTGGTGCCTGGCTTCAACGGTAGCATGAGGATTCTCGTCACACCAAACGTGATTGTTGTGGAAATTAAATATTCCATTTTAGTAAAACCAGCTTCATCAGTGAAAAGGATGTTATCAGCGAAATCTGGCCGATCAGCAACTGTTCGCAAAACACTCACAGAAGCCCTTCTCGCTTGATAATCCGGAGCAGTAAGGGCTTGTACCCGTTGGATATGGTAGGGGTATAGGAGTTGCTCATGAAGAGTTCTCCAAACAAGATTGCAGCTTACACCACTTTAGTCGATATTCTTCTAACACTAGTTTCGGGATTTTCATCAATAATATCAAAATTCGATCTTCTATCTGTGGAGTACATGCTATTTTCTGCCGTCCAGCTTCTCAAACGAACCAGTTTCTCTTAGTCGTTGAAACACCGTCTGAAACATCACATGCGAAAGCAGTTGGCGATCAGGAAACGTTTCAGCATAGAAGCGACGTGCTTGTAAAGAATTCCCATTAGCACGACCGTACATGAACACCATATCGCTCATTTCAGCATTAGAATACGCAACCATTGTAATTGCACAAAACGTCAAATTAAACTGTCATAAAACAATAGCTGATAAGCACCTGTTTACTGGGATATGTTATATCCATGTAGTACTAGGAACACTCGCTGTTATCTCGTAAACGGTTGATTTGTGAACATGTTTATTATGACTTTTAACCTTATTTTCGATCCTTAAAATCTTTAAACGATGCTTCAAAACACCCTGTATACAGAGCTTTCGGTTTTGCCACTACGTTATGCAATTCTATTTTTTCAAATTGAACGCATACAGTACGTCTCAAGTTTTTGAAATTCAGATGTATATTAAAAACGCCCTGTATAATATAATGGAAACGTTTTGTATCTATTGTATTATCTAAAGGTGCGTTAGATTGCTGTCAAAATATAAAAAGAATATAGCAGTTAATAAGGGAGGTATTATTTTTTTAAAATATTTTCTTTTTAATGTATAATAATAAATAAAAAATAATAAGTTTTGTCGTAGAGTAATTGCGATTTGTTTTGAGTCAAGGAATAAAAAAAAAATGCAATAATATACAGTACGTTCCATTTGAAAAAACAAAATTGCATAACGTACCGACAAAATCGAGCAGGCTGTAGATATGTGTAGAATAATTTTGAGTTATAATTTATTTATGAACCAAGTATAAAAATTTAATAGTCTTTCATCGTCTCGAGTTTAAATAAACTAATTCTTTGCAAGGATGGTGCTTTTGATAAAATTTATTACTGTGCGTTGTCAGGTTGTAGCGTCTAGTGCAAATTTCCGTGCCAATGTTGATGGATTCTGATATGCGAGTGTTCTCATCATTGTTACCCTTATTTCTGGGTTTCAAACGTAAATAATAAAAAGAATCGGATCTATGATTGAACCATGCGGAACACCCATTGTAAAGAATAAAAAGAATGGGACCCATGATTGAACCCTGCGGAACACCCATGTCGGTAATCAGCGTCTCCGACTCAATAGTATGTACATCTTGATAGAGTGACACATACTGTTTCCTGCCCCTAAAAAGGAAGACACTCAGAAGCAACATACCGTAGTTATAAAGTCTAAGAATCAGTCCACGGTAGTCGACGCAATCGAAGGCCATGCTCAGGTCAAAAAGATCAAAGTGAAGCACCCACCCGTGTCGACACAATCAGCAACCTGCTTATACAACGAAACTGAATGATGCATTAAGCTTCAATAAAAAAAAAATGTTTTTATGTATTTTGCCTAACACCTAATTTATTTAATAACACTCAAAACATCATTCTTTTTTTTGTCGGCATACATCACATAATAATTACGCCTGTATATTCCCCAATTTTATGTATATTTTACACGATTTATTTACGAACACAGTTAGTATGAGCACATCGTACCGCAAAAAAATACGCTTTCGAGCGTGTTCATTTGTAGAGGTATCCATAATATTTAGCTTTAGCGACATGCCATTAAAACTGTAAATCATTAACCGTACATTGCACAAGCAGTCTGAAAATTTGAGGTATTTCACACGTCCGGTGAATCCCTTCTGCTAATTTATTTAATGTGCATAATTTATTGAATCACAATCATGAGTGATAACCGTGCTACAGTGATAATTACACGAGTCTTTATGGTTTATTCTTACGACCGTTCGTAAAAATATGGTGATTAGTTGTTGTAATTATATATACATAGTCTTTGATGTTAATGTGGATGCAATGACCTTGGTAATTTTATATGCAAATATTGACACGATCGCCTGTGTAATTCAGCAGTGAATGTTTTTTTTTTTTCTTCTTTATTAATGGCTTTTATAAATCATTAATATATTGTTATGCTAATGATGATTGCAGAGATGTTAGTATTTCTAGTAGTACACCGAAAAACCCATTTGGTTGATTCAATCAAATTTTTGCATGTAATACTTAAAATAACTAATTATTTAATTGAAATAATGAGATATAAAAGAGGAAATTTTTTTTTAATTTTGATTTCTCAGAAAATTTTACTCTTGTTGATTTGCCCTGCTTGTTTTCAAACCCTCAAAACACAAATTACTTTTTATTTAACTCGAACGGTTCTCGATATCTAATATCATTTTTCTTCAAAATTTGGATTTGTTTTAAAAGTAACTGTAGTAGGCGGATTTCATTTAAAAATACCACTGACAGTTGTTTACAAATCCAAAAAGTTTGACAGTTGTTGACAAATTAATTAAATCTTCGCTAATTTGAATAGTATTTATGTTATAATGTTGACTATACCATAAAGAATTTAAGGTAAAGTCAGTTAAGTGTGTAGTAAAAATTGCATAGTGCGAAGAAAATGTAACACTGTTCACATAATAAGACATTTTGATAAATTTTACACATAGAAGTACGTAATGTATGCTCAGTTGAAAGCCTCATAGATACACCTTTTATAATTATCAACGGTTTACTAGAAAAAAAAGAAATTTTAAACACTGTCAACACTACACACTTACCTAGCAAAATGGGGCAAGTGTGTAATCGTTCCGCATTTTATATATTAATAGCATTATCCTTTAGTTCGGCCAAGAGTGTAATACTAAACTGATGCCTGTTTAATAAGGTATGATATATTCACAAGATATTCAAGTTATTACACGTAAGGAGATGCGAACTTTTGTTTGTAAAATTAGTATGAAGTTTAGTACATTAGTATTATAACAAGAGGACGTCCGTATTTCAATTTTAAAAATAAATATGAACAAACTACACACTTGCCCCGGTTACACACTTACCTGACTTTACCTTATTTAATTCAATGTTACGGAACTGGGAAAGAGTGCTACAGAGTTGTTTTCGAAAAATTCAACCAAAAATACTCGCAAGTTACCATTTCAAATTACGGAGCAAAAAACTTGCTGACCAAATTCCTTAAAACAGACTCGGTTTTAAATATTAAGAAGTCAAGGAAGTTGTTCGATGAAGCCGATGCTGGTTCAGTTCTTGCCAGTCATTCCGTAAGAGAAGCTCCAAGGTTGTCTTTAAGAAGGAGGACAACACAAATTGGAATAAGTAAATCTCATTCACAGAGAATCTTCAAGGGAGAACCAAATCTTACCATTTAAACCGCAATTTAGGCAAACTTTAGAAAATGGTGATGAAGACAAACGTCTAAATTTTTGTTTGGAAATAGGCAATAGAGTTATGGATGATCCATATTTTCATGAACGAATTATGTTCTCCGATGAATCAACCTTTTCAACTAACGGAGTCGTGTCATCTCAACATTGCCGGTACTGGAGTTAAGACGAATCCAAACTTCAGAATTTCTTGTCGAACACAATATTTTAAAAAAGTTAATGTGTGGTGTGCGGTTTCGTACTATGGCATTATTGGCCCATATTTTTTTTTATCAAAATTTAAACTGGAATTCCTATTTGGAAATGCTGCAAATTTTTTTAGTTGATAAACTGGCCGAATGGAAATGTTTTTCCAGCACGATGGTTGCCCTGCTCATTATGCCAGAAATATTCGCCAGTAGCTCATTACAGAGTTCCATGATAACTGGATAGGGAGAGATGGTACCATTTTATGGCCACCGAGAAGTCCTGATCTCACAATAATGGACTTTTGTCTATGGGGTCGTTTAAAACAAATTGTGTACAGCGAGCCACTAGGCAATGATGTAGAGCAATTAAAAAATAGGATACAAAATGCAGTCCAGTCCTTATGAATTTTAGAAATAAGATGCAGTTTCAATGAATTTAGAGCTCGCATTGAAATCTGTGCAGAAAAAGGAGGAGCATTATTTGAATAGAAAATTAATATTTTAGCTTTTTGATAATTTTATTTCATTTTACCCTTTGTTAAATTTATTAAATAAAACTTAAGCCCAATTTGAATATTTTCTAGCAAGAAAATGATATTATCTCGAGAACCGTTCGAGTTAAATAAAAAGTAATTTGTGTTTTGAGGGTTTGAAAACAAGCAGGGCAAATCAACAAGAGTGAAATTTTCTGAGAAATCAAAAATATTTTTTTTCCTGTTTTAAAGTCGATCCGGGGACATACTGCATATGTTTAGTTCAAATAAAATTTTGTAAAATTGATCAAATGGAATATTTACTTCAAATAATAAATTTTATTGACTCAAATAGAAATGACACACAGAACAACAAAGCATTTTGTTGAAACAATTATATTTATTTGCTTATTTGAAATATATATTTTTTATAGTAACAACATTTTTGTTTTAAGTAAAATATTTATCGTGCTTCACTTTACTAAATATTTAATTGAGGTCACTGCGTTCCTTTTTTATTTCAAACAATAATTTTGTCAGAATTACTTTTACCTTATCTGTTACGGTAGCGCTTTTCTTTCTTAATTAAATTTAATATCAAATCTTACCACAAAATTTCACTATTCAGTAAAGTGTTACTATATAATACTGACATAACCTACGTATAAAAGAAGCATAAATTGCCTTACCGCAAATGCAATAGTGAATTTTCCGTAGAATTATGCGTACAGTAAAGCTGGACCCTTCTCCTTTTCCGATATACATGTTTTTTCCGGTAAATCCACCAAATCAACTTTTTACAACGTGTTTGAGTGATATAGGAGAGGCGCCATCTTTACAGCAATGGCTGTATCACATAAACCTATTGAACGTAACTATATGAGTAGAAAACTTTGCCATAATGATAATGCTTAGATTACAGAACCTGTTTACAAAAGTGTGGGCTAGGTTTGGGGAAAAAAAATAATTTAAAAATAATAATTACATTATATTAACAACAATTGTGGTTAGGGTAATCCTTATTTCTTAATAATATTCACTTTGTTAATTGAAAAGTACTTATTGTTTAAGTGAAATTAATAAGTTTGTTAAATTAATAAACTACAAGTAACAAAATAATATGATCGCTTTTTTTATACCAATTATTCTCTTAATTTTCTCAATATCTCTAAACGAGATTTTATTAGTTTGAAGGTTTGTTTGTTGATTTCGTTAACGACAATACGTAAATCTCGAGGGATGTTGGCAGTTGCTAGATATAATTATTAATGTTATGTCGACAGGCCGATGTCCGTCTTAACATTAGCTTTTTTGCTTCAAAAAAGCAATTCGTAAATTTTGAAGTATGTCCAAGATCTTGGCAGATCGACGTCCATCTTAAATATCGTCGATTTATCGCTCGAATCTATATGCACCTCTAGTTTAATTGGTAGAGCGCTCGTCCGGCAAACGAAATTATGTAGGTTCGAATCCTGCGTGAGGAGAAAATTTTTCTTGGGAAAAATTTCCCTTAATTATTACAGTTATTAGCAGCAGTACATTAATTTGTTAATTTCTGACTGTAAAAAGTTTGCAATCTTTGCAAATTTGTTTGAGCTAAGAAAGTACTGATGTTGTCTCAAGTAATATCAAAGTAATTGAACCAATCCAACATTTTTACAAAGTTGAACTATATTATTGTCTTAATATTATACTGAACTAAATAATTTGTTTCAATATATTAAACTTTCTCACCAAATATTTTGTTTCAGCCACCAGTGTAAATTTTTGGCATATATTTGAAGCAACAAAGGGCATGCTTGTTTCAAAAAAAAATATATAATTGGTTGGTTCAAATATATCCGTTTTTCTGTGTAGTATTAGCTTTCTTTAAGTCAGTGTTTTATTAGCAACTCTATGGTAATTAAATTAAGATATCCTTATACAGGATAATTCTCAATCTGTACGCATAAACTTGCGGCTTTTATTCCTTATGATAAATAATGATTAACAGGCGAAAAAAATTGTAGTGAGTTTTTTATTTCCTAGATATCTGTGAAATTTATTTCAACTTAAAGGCCGTTTTACATCTAGCTATTTATTGCGCAATTTATTGGCCAATTTAAAATTTTACGTGCATAATACGAATTAAATACGTGTATAATACGGATTAAATACGTGTTATACACGTAAAATTTTAAATTGGCCAATAAATTGCGCAATAAATAGCTAGGTGTAAAACGTCCTTAAGAGGGGCTTTCAAGAAGGCAAGAATCAATAGATGGCGCGGTCGGTTAAATTTACAAGCAACATAACTCATTTTAAACCTGTTTGAATATATCTAAATCTGTACGAACGATTGTAGACATGTTGTTCTAGGAAACAAAGGGTTTTGGGCTTTTAATTTTACTTAATAAAGGGTACAAACCGAGATCACTTATTTGCTCATATGTATATCAGCAAAATAGAATAACGAAAAATTAACTCTTTAAACTACAATGAGAAAATTACAACTAAAATATATCTTCCTGCACAAAAATAATAAATGATCTTGTATCTATAATGTGCACACATCAATATATTAACAATTATTACAAAATGAATTCCTTGATGGACAAAATTTTTAAAGAAACGAAACGAAATTTACTATAATCAAAATGGATTACAAAATGGCAACAATGATTTACAAAAATACGTCTACTCACGTTAACAGTCGACCAAGGAACTGCCTGACAAAACTCTACAACTGTTTTTCTTACAAAAACGTACAACGCAAACGAACAATTCACCGACAAAATCTAGTAGAATAAGCGTTAAACAGAACTAGCAAACGCTAGACAAATTAATGAACGGAATTAATTTAAAAAACTTAACACTAAATAAATAAAATCAAATAATGAACTCTTTACCTAAATTTATACAAAAATAAAATCTAAATTTGTGAAAATTCTCGGCAAATTGATTCAGCTCGGAAGAAATTACACACATCAAAATATGCAACTTAAAATACACTCGCGAACAACGGGGAGTCTACCACAGCAGTACGTAAAAACATAATGCATGTTAATCATACTCATTTAAATAGTTTCTTACATATATAACAAAATGGGCTGTTACCCCATCTTGCTGGAACCAAACATTTTCTCTTGGTAAGGTAAATGTTTCCAGAATAGGGTCAACGTCATTTCTAATGAGAACCAAATATTTTATCGCTGTCAAATTCCCATCAATAAAAATATGGATACCAATGATACTTGCTCAGAAGTTCACCTTTTGGGGATATTGCGTACGTGTCTAGGGTTGCCACCTTTCAATATAATGAAAGCCGGACGCTATTCTAAGGACCCAGACATTGTTATGGCTGCATACGTGGATGTACACCCTAAAAAAATGATAAAATTCCTGTATGGTTTTGGGACAATTTTGTGCCCCTAAAACCGTACAGGTATTTTACTTTTAGAAGTAATACTTCTAAATATAAGTAATTATTCAAAGATTTTTTCATGTGGATTACTCACAAGTAAAATTTCTGAAGTAATGATATTTTTCATAGAAGTTTTATTTGTTTAAAAGTAAAATTACAAAGAAAAGTTCAGTATTTTTGAATTCCAACGTGGATGCAAGTTGTTTCATATATTCCATGTTCAAATTGTGGTAGAGTGCGTAGCAGACTTTAAAGCATTAAAAGAACAACAAACAGTTTTTCTAATATAAATTCAGTATAATAGTTCCAAAACAACAAGAAAACAGAATCACGTGTGGCCGAACGCCATGTTATTTTCTGTCCACGTCTGACTTGAACCAGAGCATATATATTATTATAGCTATAATATTCTAAGTTAACACATGCGCGTCTTGCTTGTTTTCTTATAACTTGAAAATGACTGTAATTTTCCAAATTGTAAATATCGTAAGAAATTTTAAGTTTTTCCTAAGACATATTAATATTTTTCTTGGTAATATTACAATGCTAAAGATTTTTTTCTAACATAAATTTTCCTATAATATTCACGTAAAATACTTGTATTCTGGGAAAATTATGGGAATTTGAGTTTCTGTACATTTACCCCCATTCCATGCGAAAAAATTATCAAATAAAGTGATGTTTACCAAGAAAAATTACCTAAATGTTTTAGTATGTACATAAATCACTCTGTATATTTCAAATTTCATTCAAAAGGCCTATCTTTAAAATAAAAAATTGACGTATATTTGATAATTCTTTTTTACTTTCATAGTTCATAAATTTGCATTGTTAAAGTTTAACATTAATTGTTTCCGCTTCAATTATAGGTTCCTATGACTTACAAATAGTCTCCAAAGAAGAATGGGGTGCAATGAAACCTGTAGAAATTGATCCCATGCCAAACCCAGTGCCTTACGTCATCATCCATCACAGTTACATTCCACCAGCGTGCAACACGTCTTCAGAATGCGTGGAAGCTATGCAATGGATGCAGGATTTTCATATGGTGAGTCAAAAACTAAACGATTTTTTTGACTGCTTAATAGGAAGGTCCTCAAATGCACCCGTCTGTTTTAGAATACGCATGGATGGAACGATATAGGTTATCATTTCGCTGTAGGAGGTGACGGTAAAGCTTACGAAGGCAGAGGATGGTCTGCTGTGGGAGCGCACGCACCTCTGTACAATAATAGAAGCATCGGGATATGCATTATCGGCGATTGGACAAGTAAGTCGAGTAGTTTTCGGTTTTACAATTCATTTAATTAATGCTCCTCATTATTTCTTATAATAGCTGAACTACCACCAATTAAGCAACTTAATACTGTGCATAATCTCATAAATTTCGGAGTGGAAAACGGATACATAAGACCAGAATACATCTTGCATGGACATAGACAAGTGCGCAGCGATACTGAATGTCCAGGGGATAGACTTTTCGAGGAAATCAAGAGCTGGCCTCATTTTTCCAATGAAGTAGATGTTGTGTCTAATAAAACTGCGAAAAAAGCATAATGGATTCGTGTTAGGTTAATCTTATAGATAAGTTGGTCCTTAAAGAGGAGCTGTCCACGAAACGGTTCCTAAACTATGTACAAATTGATTTAGGTACTAGTGTTACTGTATAAAATAAATTAATTTATTTAAGAACCTGTGCGTTTCAATCCTTGATGATACCTCCTTTTTGGATTAGTGTTGCGATGTATGTAGTTTCATTAGCCTGTATAGCTATCAGCGAATAGTGCAGTGTGAATCTAGGAATGAATGAAGCGAAGCTCAAGGTAGCTTTCACGACGTAAAAGACAAGAGCAACAGTAGTTTATGTTTTAATTTTTTAATAAATAATAATAGCATTACTTATTGCCAATTTGTTTCTTTTTTCATAAATTGTTTCGCTAGTCATTCCAAATCAGACACATATAGTGCGTCCAGAAATTTTGGAAGCAACCACATAACAACGTAATTAATGTTTTTCTTTTGTGGAAACAACATGAAACATATTAATTGATGTTTAATTAACTGGCAAGGAAATGGAACATCTCTCAGGGAATCTCTTGAGGGAGGTACAGCATCGGTGGGTGGAACAGAGAGGCAGCATACACGGAAAACTGCCCAGAAAAAAATCAAGAAGCTATAAAGGCGCAAAAATAGTGTGGTGGAATAAGAACCTAGAGAATCTAAGAGCTGAGATTCGTAGGCTGTTGAACAAGGCCAAATCCGACCACAACTGGGGACACATACAAAGGTAAATTGACACAGTACAGCAAAGAAATCCGTAAGGCAAAAAGGGACTCCTGGAGAAAGCTTTCAGATTCTCCATGGATGGTAGTGCTGCGACCGAGGTGGGCTTCATCAAAAGAACTGATGGAACCTACACAAGCACTCACAAAGAGAGCATTGAAGAACTGTTACAGCTTCATTTTTCGTCCGTGAAAATCCTGGCAGGTGCTTGCAAGCCGGCCGTAGCATATTGAGCGCCAAAGAGACCAAAACGAAAAGACTGGAGGCTGGCCGTAGAAATCACGACACCCATAAGAGTTAAATGGGCGCTAAGCAGATTTTCGTCTTTTAAATCTGCAGGCATGGATGGAATATTCCTTGCCCTACTTCTGAAAGGGATAGAGGTATTGACGCCACATCTCTTCAAATCTTCAGAATACGTATAGCCTGGGGATATGTTCCAACTGCATGGTAAAAGGTGAGGGTAGCATACCTACCTAAGATAGGTAAAGTATCCAATCAAACGCCGAAGTTATGTAGACCGATAAGCCTATCCTATTTTCTACTCAAAACCCTTGAAAGGTTGGTGAATAGGTACATAAGAGGTACCGCGCTGACAGAGGAAGCCAGTCAGTGATAGACAATATGCATATCGACCGGGGAAAATCTACAGAGGTCGCATTAGATGACCTCAACAGGTTAATTGCAAAGTCAATGGAAGACAAAGAGAGAGCCATGACGACATTCCTGGACATCGAGGGAGCATTTAACAATGCCACCAGAAATTCACTTATCGGGGCTTTACGGAGAAAAGCCTGGAAAAAAGGATAATCACATCCACAACTGGTGAGGCTACCATCAAAGCGGAGGGAGGAGAAGGTTACCTTGCAGGGTGGATTCCTACCTCCCTTGCTGTGGGCCACCCTAGTGGACGACCTAATCCGGAAGCTGACCGGAAAGGGATTCCATTGTCTGGGATATGCTGACGACCTTACAAAAGTCGTTAGAGTAGGTAAATCGCTGGCTATAAACTTACTATAAAAAAACTGTTAGCTGAACTCAAGGAGGCACCCCTTTTAGGAATACCAAGTGATGCCAAGGCTCAAAAATTTAACCTAGATAGAAAATATCAGGCTATAATAAGTACCAGATAAGAAGGACTGGGAGATAGGTACTCCAGTAAGAGCGAGCTCAAACTGGTATACAGATGGCTCTAAAACGGAAAAGAAATGGAAACATAGAAGTACCGAGCTAGGTAAAAGCGTCGCTATTTTCTCTGACAGCCAATCCACACCTAAAGCAATTAGTTCCATAAGCGTGGACTCTAAGCTGATTTGGGACTGTGTAAGCGTCCAAAATGAGGTAGACGCCCAAAGGAAATGAATCTTGGCCTGGGTCTCTAGCCACTCGGGCGTGAGAGGCCAGGCGAGGTTCATCAAGGTCATTCGTTGGAGCTGGCCCTTTTGACATCATGTATTTTTTTTTTTCAAATGGCAATATAGCATTTTTCCTTCATTTTTAGATGGACATTCATTCTCTAAAATCTCTAAATGACGCTTAACAATACTTATACACTTTACATAAGATTTTTTTTTGCAAAAAACTGCCAAATATTATTTCAAAAAAGTGAAAACGTCGCTACTGTTCTCTATTCAAAATCTAATACCTACCTGATGTCTAAGATGTGTTTTCCTTTGTACAAAATGATCAATTAAATTCATCCTCTACCAAGCCATGATTTTATTTATTCAAAATATCTTATTGGTAGTAACAAATAAAATACACCTGTTATGTGTACTTTACTGGTTTATTGCCACTCAAAAATGTTTACAATAAATCATAAAGTTTTTATTATTAGAAATGGCATATCGATAAGTTACAGCAAACATTTTTAGTTACCTAAAAATTTGGAGAAATTTTGCAAAAATCGATGGATACCTCAGACCCATTTAAACGGAAAATATCTTTCTTAAATTTGCCCCATTTTCTTTTTAGAGCAGTTAATACCAATCATTAATCACGATCTTTTTTTTCTATAGATTACCAGTGTTACTTATGAGTCATAAACTGGGTCATCATACACCTAACATTGCTAGTAATTCATTCACTTCATTTGCATAACTGACAAGTCAATGCTAAAAGTTCTTTAACCTAGAACAACGTTCCAATTCTTTTCGTAACAACGCTTACATACACATGGCGTGTATAAATTGGTAGAAAAAATATATAAACGATGTTCTCCGCACATTTTTAATAGAAATTAATATTTTTACAGTCAAATGATAAGGTCCAACTTTTTCACAAACAATCGAATTTTAGTATATTTTTTTTTATTGCATACGTATTTCGCAGCTATTTATTGCATCTTCAGCAATACAGGGTCGGGATAAAGTATGGAACCAAGCAAATAACTTTAAAACGGAGAGAATGATATTGACGAAACTTTGCAGATAAGTGTAAAGACATATAATACATCTGATGATTTTGTTGTTATGACTGTACTTCCAGTTCAACCGAAAGTTCCCTCTATTTTTTTTTATGTAAATGGAACACCCTGTATATATTTTGCAGATTATAATAGACCTTGTTTTTGCGAATTCCACCATACTGGTTTTTGTACCATTATCTATAAATAATGAAGAGATAGAACACTTTTACTGAGTAATTAATTTTATTTATTGTAAATTATCATCTTATCTTATAAACGAACTCGTTTAAAATGTTCAAAATGCCCGACATTTACTTCCTGACAATATGCAAGTCTTCTACGAAATTTCTGAGTTACCTTTTCCAAAACTTCTCTACTGATTAAATCACATTCGTCGATTATTCTTTGTCTCAATTCCTGCAAAGTAATTGGTCGCCTAACGTAAACACGAGATTTGAGAAAACCCGAAAGATAAAAATTTAATAAGCTCTGGAGAACGCGCAGGCCATCCATCGATTTGGGAAAGTAGCATCCAAAAAGTTCCTCACCGCCTATCATACTGGAGAGGCGCTCCATCCTGTTGAAACCAAAAACTTTGAGTTGTGTACCATTGTGTGGAAGTGCAGGAATAATGTGTGTGTAAAATAATTTTAAACGCTGATTCTTGGGGTTATTTTGATCACAAAAGTTCATAAGAACATATGTCCAAAATCGCTTAGTTCTAAAGTTGTACAATGTTTAATACTAAGTTAACATAATTAATGTTTTTTATTATTAAATTAACAAAATAATTAGTAAAACAAAATTAACTTATACTAACTGTTGAAAATGACGGCTCCCAACTGCAATACAAGCTTCTGTCCTCCCTCGTATTGACTGGCGAATCTGTTCTAAAATACCAGGGGTATTTCGAATTGTTTGAAAAGCTGCGATAATACGATTTCTCAGTTCATCGACATTTTCAATGGGAGTCGTATAAACTAATGATTTAAGGTGACCCGAGAGAAAAAAGTCCAAAGAATTTAAATCTGGAGACAGAGGAGGCCACGGTTGTGGACCTTCACGTCCTATCCACCGATCTGGATACGTATTGTCCAAAAACTCGCGAGCAACTAAACTAAAATGCGCTGGAGCACCGTCATGCATAAAATACATTTGTAATCTTAATTGCAAAGGAACTTCTTCCAGCAGTAGTGGTAGCTCCTCTTCAAGAAAATTACGGTATACCTCGCCATTTAACCGCATCGGTAAAAAATGTGGACCTATCAAGTGATCTCCAACAATTCCGGCCCACACATTGACAGAGAATTGATGTTGATGACGGGCATTCACTAGTTCCTGCGGATTTTCTTCGGCCCATATGTGATTATTATGAAAATTAATAATCGCGTTTCCAGAGAAAGTAGCCTCGTCGGTGAAGAATATTTGAGCCAAATAGTCAGGATTTTGTGCGATTTTGTATTGCATCCATTGACAAAAAGCCACTCTTTGCGGAAAATCTGCCGGCAAAAGTGCCTGCATCCGTTGAATGTGATATGGATACAACAGTTGATCTTTCAATATTCTCCAAACTGTGGCCTGACTAATGTTTAAAGCAAACGCAATTTTTCTGGTGCTTGAAGTAGGATGTTCCTCATTTTCATTTAGTATCATTTCTTCAACTTGTGGAATTCTCACTGTACATGCGTGCCCGTTATCAGTCGTCCGTTTTTTAAAATTTCCCGTTTCACTTAGACGCTGGTGAAGACGGGCAAATATTGAATGATGCGGGATGATACGATTCGGTTATCGTTCTTCATAAAGACGTCTAGCAGCACGCGAATTTCCATTGGCAAGACCGTAAACGAAATGCATATCACACATCTCAGCATTCGTGTAATTCATTTTAGAAAACAGAAACTGGCAATAAACTGAATGAATACTCTGACAACTATTGACAAATATTGAAATTGCAAATAAACAATTCCCTCTGAATACAATAGTTTTTGAAGAACTAACTGTGATATTATATCGTGTTAGTCATAGTTCATAATTTATTATTAAACATTCAATAACTTTAAAACCAAACCGTTTTGGACATATACTCATATGAACTTTTATGATCAAAATAACCTCAGGAATCAGCCCTTAAAGCTCTTTGTCGCATATATTGAGAATCACCCTGTATATATACGTACCTGTATACTTACTCATTCAAAATGCTTTTTTTTTTGTAGGACAATGAGGTAAAAATAATAATTGTAAAAGTTAATGACGACACCGGTGAATCCAGAGAGATGCACTTTGTGTGGACAGATTTTTTTTTTATTCTAACTGTAAAACAAATGCACACATGTACAATATAACAAAAGCGTTTATTTCACTGAATTTTATTTCTTAATATAATGTATAACCTCTATAATCCACATAAGGGATATGTTTTCTGTCAATTATCCTCTTTTCTTTTCTAATTTAAAAAAGTGGCTTTTCGCTTTCAATTGTATTTATTTCTCTACAAAAAGAGTGCAAGTTTTTCGTTAAACAAATTAATATAAATGTTAATAGTTACAACTAATCTAACAAAGTCTTCGATCTATAAAATTTCTCAATTATTTAATCAACTCAACCAAAATAAATTGGTGACGCATCAAAATCAACCACATCTAAAATCGTAATTAATAAAATATTTCATAACAAGCATTAAGTATATAAAAGCTTAAGGCACACGAAAAATTAATCACAGAATTTCCTTTTTCTTTCAAAAATCCAAAAATAGCCTTCTCAGTACCACGGCTTCTTCCTGGCATACATTAAAGGTGTGTGGCTTTTTTGGATCTTCGCTATCTCTTTCTTCAATCTCTCTTCCTCCTTTCTGATGTTCTCCAATTCGACATCGATCTTTTTTTTCTCAAACTCCTTTAATCGTTTCTCCCTAAGTCTCTTATCGGCTATCTGGTTTGCCAATTCCTTCTTAATCATCTCCTTCTTTTCTTGTTCGATCCTCTTGTTCTCTTCTAGTTCCTTCTCGTATCTCTCAACGTCCTCTAACATTTTCTCGCGTTCTTCCAGCAATTCCTTCTGCTTCTCCTTATTTTTCTTTATGTTATGTTTGATTTGATCGCTTATCGTATCGATCACGTCTTTTATCAATGTTTTCCTGGCGTGTTCCTCCTTGTCCCATATCTCTTTTTGTTTCTCGTACGTAGCCTTGGCTTCGGAATCGAAAAGGAAGTCCAAATATTCTTGTCTGCGCTTCTCAAGGAGTTTCTGCTCTCTGCTGTATTCTAAAAACTGATCGAGAGCTTGCTTCACCTCCTCTTTCTTCTTCTGATTTCGTATTCGTTCAGTTACCTTAGAGTTTAGTAATTCCCTGATCAAACCAGTCTCTGCGTCGAGATTCTCTTCGATACCCTTAGCCATGCGTTTCAGTTTCATTTTGTGCTGCCTGAGATTGTACAAGGCGCATTCTCTATCTCTACGTCTGGCTTCTTCTGTTTTCATTTTTTCTTCTAACTCGGCAATTTCTTGCTGTTTAAGTAACTCTTCCTTTTCTTCCTCTTGGAGATCTTCGCTAGCTTTCTGCTTTAAAGTAATCTCCTCCATTTGCTTTACTAAATATTCTTGGAGCTCCTTGTTCTTCTTTTGGATTTCTTCAGAGATCAAAGCCTCCTTCTTCTTTTGCTCTTCAATATTTTTGTTCCTTTCCTTCAATATGCGTCTGCAGTCTTCTTCTTCCTTCTCCTTCTTCATCCGCTTTTCGATTTGCTGATCCAACCAGCTCAATTTCAGATCTTTAGTACCCCTGCGTCTCTCAGCTTCCCTAACCCAAGGGATTATTATTCCTCCACTGGTGGTACAGTTGAAGTTCTGCTTCCCTTCTCCTCTTATCGTCTTCTTCCAACTTCATAGCAACATTCACCCCTTGTAATAACTCGGTGGGAATTTCTTCGAATCTCTGCTGTTGCCTCACGTGCTCGTCTTTAGCCTTCCGGAGCATGATTTCGATTTCGTAGCTCGCCTCGTCTTCGGCCAGCAACTTCTTCAATTTTTCGCGTCTCCTTTCTAGGTTCGCTTCCTTATCTCGTTTCTTCTTGACTTTCTCGATAAGTTCGTTGTTGGATTCGTAATACCGAGGGGAGGTCCAATCGTCGTGCTTGGTGTTGGCTTTGTCCCACTTCTTGTAGTACTGGACTTGGCCGTCCCATGTCTGCTGATGCCAGAACTCCTTCTCGCGTTTCTTGGCCATCTTCTCTTGGAAGTCGTGGCAGTGTTTTTGCCTTGCCGATGTCTTGGACATCTGCAACAATTAGCATAACTTGTAGGCTTCAGATGGTGCGTGTTGGTGTGATGCTTTCGCCTTTGGAATGACCTGGATTGACTGGAGTGTTTTGAAAAATGATTTTGGTGATATCATAGGGTTTCGGTTTGGAGATAAAGGCGTGGTTACAAACTTGTGCGTACTAACTAGATACGTGTCACGATGTGTAATAATTAATTATGATAAAAGTGTTCTTCCTATTGTAACCTACTCTTTTACTCTAGTTTTGTTGGGACTAAAATAATTTTCTTAAAGTTGGAGGCATAATTTCATGCTATCATGTTACAAACAGTATTCTTCGCTTAGATGTATTTATTTAGGGGTTTCCAAAATAATTTTTAAAGAACTCTGCCGCAGTTTTAAAAAATTTCTTCGTGCTTACTAGTGCTGGGATTTATAGGAACTTGCAGATTTGCTTCTATACTATTTTTCGTCAAAATTTAACTATAAGTATAGGAAAGCAGAGGATAGGAAAGAGCGCACCCATTTAAAATAGAAACAGACATATAGCCGTGTCTCCTACCACATACTTCATGCCCAATACCGTTTCAACATTGGCATCGATACGTATTGCAACGTTATTTGATGCATAGTGTAATAAAATTTAATTTTGTCGACTACTGTATACTTGAGAGTTAAAGTTGATTTTGCTGGCAGACGAGGCTATGTACAAATTAGAAAGCATAGATACACTGTTTATGACTAAAAGTCAAACAAACAATTGAACGAGTACTAGAAAATAATGCTGGAAAATTTAAGCTCCATCTGCAGCATTCTAGAAGGAAATTTCGAGGAAAATGGCATAGTATTCAGCCTTTTACTAAAGCAATAGTGGTTGAATAGAACTTCTGTGGCATCAGTCGACATTCAAAAGATCGCTTAGTAGGTATAAAAATATAGTGCGGTTTGATCATATTGCAATCATATCAAAATTTAATTAATTAAAAGACAATTACGTATTTATTTACATTTTTATGTCTTAATTGCATGTGAATCTAAGCATTAGTGATTCATTTATTAGGGAATAATGATTATTATTTGATAATTATTTTAAGAATACCGGCAGTATGGTTGAGAAGGAATGGTACCTCATTGCCAATCTTGCGAGTCAAGCAGCAATATGCGGTACTGGTAGTTGGTTGGGTGATCACTCGGACAACACCTCTCAGAGAGGCTCGGTGTGTTCCGACACATAAAGTGCGCTAAGTTATTATTGTTATCATTAGAGACCGGATTATATGCAAAGAAGAACTGGAATATATGCGCATATATTTTTGAGAAAATATGCGTAAACCTGGGGCATATATGCAAAAAAATTCGACAATATGCAAAATTTTTACATAAAATAAATAAGAGCAGAAATTTAAACATTAACTTTATTGCACAACATTTTTTCACAACATATTTCTAAAACAATTTATAATTAAATGTTTTTCAAAATTGTGTAAAAGAAAGTTTTGTCTTCTATCAGAATACATATGTTTCGAAATAGAAAAGCTTCTTTCAACATCCACAGATGTAATTGGTGCATTTTTTAACTTTGCAATACATTCTAAACTAAAATTAAAGTCGAAATCGTTTACTGTTTCACCTTCCAAAATTTTCTCAACTTTCTTCAATTTCAAATACCCCGCATTTATATTTAATCACTTTTTTAAATTTATCGTATAAAGAATTACCTATTGTACCCTTATTTCGTCTACTATTTCGACTGATTTCGAGAGCGACATCCCTCGCGTTTCTAGTTTATATACGAATGGAACTTGAAACAAAGCTATAATTTGACTTAATATACAAAAGGTTTTGCAGCAATTCTGTTGATATTACTATCTTTTTACAGTCTTCTAGAGCAATGCAGTCAGCAGTGATTTCAAGAATTACATGTTTTATTCTTTCAAAATTATCGGCGAAAAAAATTGCAGCCTCTAACCATGTACTCCATCTCGTAATAATCGGTTTAGGAGGCAACTTAACACCGGGAAGTCGCTCCTTATAAAATTGGATTCGTAAAGGTGCTTTTCAAAATACTTTTTTGACATTGCTAATTAAATCATTAATCAAAGGGAATTGATTCCTAATGTCTTCGGCTGCACGATTGAACCTAGCTAAACAAGTGGTATGAACAATGTTACTATAAAAAAATTTTAAATTTTGCGCGGCTTTTATCATGTATGGTGCAGCGTCGGACAACATTAGTAAAATTTTTTCACAAGGTATACTTCCAGGTAAAAAGAAATCTGATAAACCGTCTTGAATGAATTGGGCAATTGTCACATTATTTGTTTTTTGAAGTTCTTTACAATAAATTAAATATTATTTACCTACAATATCTTCATGAAGAATTCCTATTAACAAATGGGCAATATAACGGCCACACTTATCCGTACTTTCATCTACCATGATATAAATAAAATTATTCCCTACCAATTATTGAATTTCTGCTATTGTTTGCTGGTAACAAGATATGACATAATTTTTTCGTAAGGTACTTTCGTCAGGTATATTATGCTTGCAATATTTTTGCAGAAATGATTTCAAATTAACATTGTTTAATCTTGCTAATGGTATGTTAGACGAAATTAATGCGTTACACAGATCTGTATTATATTCTTGTTCTGAGTTTCGTGAAGTTGATACTACACATTGACGTATAGATTGCTGCACACATGCGGATCGCTTTAGTTTTTACATATTTTCCAATATGTGATGGAGTTTTAGCGTGTTGATCAATCAGGTATTTTCTCTCAGAAGACACCTACAACAACAATTGTCATTTTATATCAAAAGTTAAAGAATTTGAAAACAATTGTGTAAAGCTTTTAGTAAAATTAAACTTACCAGTTTACTGCAGGCTCGACAAAATATTTTGTCACCATCCTTTACCAGTTCAGGATATGGCTTAATCCATAAAGAAATTTTGTTCGCTATACTCATTGTATGTACGCACCGTATTTAAAAACGTAACACAATTACATGCTGTTTCGCTCAAAGATATTCAATGAATGAATAGTTTATTTGGGAATTAATAATAATAAAACGAATTCACCGCATCCCTTCTGCTAGGCGAAATTAAACACGTGCAGTTCTTGGAAAAAAGTATTAGAGAAACCAATGCATAAAGATTTATCGTTCTGAGAATTGTCGGTTGTCGATCTACATTAAGAATTACTAGGAATTTTTACTAATAGAAAGGATAAGAAAAAGCTTAAATATGCAATATAGGCAACTTTTGTAAAATATGCATAGAAATGCTAAATATGCAATATATGCAATCACTAATTAGCGCTAATTAACTTCAATTAGTGTAATAGTGTACATATAGACTACAATTAAAGATATGAAAAAAATAAAATATATGCACTTTGCATGTATCGGTCTCTATTTATTATTTTAAGAATGCAAATATCTCAGTAAGATACAGTTTCGGTCATCTTTCCCAACAAAAACAATTATAAAATTCATTCTAACAGACAGATGGCGCTACTGTAGTTATTTTTTTTCTTACAGCAACTACGCTGTAATTTCATATTTTTTCACATTTTTTATCGGTATACTTGCATCTTCTAACGAATTGTAAAATTATACGATGAAAATACTTCCTTATTTATCGGTATTTTTACTTATAATTCTGCGTTATTAACGGAAAAGTGACTCTCGCACCTTCCTTGTAGAGTAGAAATTGCCTGCACGAGTTCGGCAAGCGAAAATTTTAATAACATACGCGCATACCGAAGTAACACACATTTTTCCGTCTAGTTGGCGTCGCTAGTGGACGATCCACGGTGCGTCGAGACGTCATGCGTCCAAAATAACCGTGCGAGATCGTCCTGCAAACGTAGGGCGTACGATGCGTTAACGAAACACCTACGGGTTTGAGGAGCAGTGGCGTAACTGCGGCTAGGTGATGGTTTAATGTGAAACTTCTGTAAGAAATTTACGCACATAAGAAAATGAATAAATAATAATTGATTTTTGGTTATTTCATTCAACATTTATATTTAATTTCTGCTCAGTTCTCAGTTCTGTATCAGTTCAATATACTTATATTTTGGAAGCAAATAATGGCAATACTTCAAATAATACTTTTATATACTTCTATCAAATGTACATAAATTATTAAGGCATAAATATGATAGTTTCCAGTTGAGAAAATCTATTTACTCAAATCTAAAATAACTATTTTTGTGGTGAAAATATTATATGTTCATAATGATTTTAGTATATTGATTACATTTGAACTAAAAAATTGTTTCGTCTAACAAATTCACGGGTTTGGAAAAACTGAACAAATTTATTCTCAATATAAATACATTATCTTCTTGCTTATATAGAAAGTTATGTTATATTCAATGTGATGCATTTATATTCAAATTGAGTAATTATTTTTTTGTGTATGGATGAGAATTTCCTTTAATGTCAAACATATTGACATAATGTTTGTTGCATTGAAGTATTTGAAGATACCCGCTCAACTTTATATCAATAAGAGAGCTATTGCAGACACAGTTTTTTTGTAAAGCAATAATAGGTATTGCAAACATGATTGGAAAAGGTAGGAAGGCCAGAACTTTGGGAATATGATCTCCATATTTTAATACATATTATTCTGTTTTATTGTCAAATTTACTAATCGTTCAGTATCATTTGATTGTGTGTGATGTATCTGGAGGCAATAATTGATGTAATCTAGTCTTGAACACCTTCAAGGAGTCAATACATTTAAGGGCACTTGGTAAGTAATTAAAAAGGCGTAGGCCCGCAGGAATGGGACACCTTTGAGTTACAAGAAGCCTACTCAACGGGAAACGGAAGTTAGATCCACTCCTTGTGTTATAGGAGTGAAAATCAGAATTTAAGGGAAAGTTGTCCCGATTGACAAAAGTGGTGAGCAAGGATCTCCAGAATATATGTGGAAGGCAAAGATAAGATACTAAATTTCTTAAGAATGGCCTACAGGATTCAATGGCACGATATATTTGTGCATCAAAAACATCATGCGCGTGATAATGTTATTCTTGAAGAACACTTGGCCATAATAAAATGTTAACAATCTCTCCCAACCGCACATTTAAGGTTCCTAATTAGGAAACACGAGGAGTTTAGGATTTCTATAAGCTTACGGCAATGCGAATATCAGCCAAGCGACTCGTTCAACTGAACCCCTAGCAAATTAATAGAGCTTTGACTCTTCAGAAACTCACCGTTCAAACAAATATCCACATTAAAATCAGCTCTGGACTGAGGGGCACGAAAAAAACATGAAGAATGTTTTTGAACCATTAATACCGAGTCCATTACAACTAAACCACTAATCGAGCTCCATCAATAAGGTGTTCGCACGGTCACACGGATCTGCGCCGGATCAATCCCAGAAACTACAGCAGTAGTATCGTCCGCGTATAAAAAAAAACAAAGAAAAGTCAATAAATTCGACTATGTCATTAATAGAAAGAAGGAATAGTACCGGACCCAGAATCGATCCATGTGGAACACCAAGGTACCAAAGTTGGCAAAGTAGAGGAATAGAAGTATTTGATAGGTTTTTTCGATTTAAAATATACCCTACCGTACTGAACACGATCAGGCAAATGTGTCCGAAACCAATCCGCACATCTATGAGAACTTGGTGATCATCACAGTCGAATGTCCGCGTCAAATCACAGAAGATACCAGTAGGACATTGACTAGAATCTAAACAATCTCTGTTTTGATTTATAAATGAATAAATGCTCGTAATTGTCGAGTGAATCCGCCTGAAGCCATGCTGCCTATCCGAAATTATGTTATTTCTATCGATAAGACTCACTAATCTATTAAACATTGGCATACTCAAATATTTTAGAAAAGCATGAGCTGAGGGCTATTGGTCGATAATACGCAATGTCATGTGTAGACTTTTTTTTGTGCACTGGAATAATCAGCGACGTTCTCAAGGCCTCGGGAAAGCTAATGGAATTCACTTTAAATATAAACATATCTGAGGCAGCACTTTACGAAAATTTGAGCGCTTAATGAAATAAGGGACACGTTTTATGCAAATACAGAAAAACATTATAATTATAAAATAGAAAAAAAATAATATTTCAGGGAGACATGAGTTTTGAATTTGACTGTACATAAAAAAAAAAACTTTTAGTCTTAGAATTTTATTTTACTTTTTCTGTGGATTCTTTTTTTAAGTATATTAGTAGCCCAGTAACTGAAGAAGAAATGAAAAATATAATTTTAAACTTAAAAAACTCTTATTCATGCGGATATGATGGTATTAGTTAATTTCTATTGAAGCAATGTGTTGAAGAAATTGGATCTATTTTGGTCGAAATTACTAATAGCTCTTTTTGAGAGGAATCTTTATTAATAAATTAAAAATAGCTAAAATAAAACCATTGCATAAGGGGGGGGGGGGGGTCTATTTCGGCGGCTGAGAATTAGGTATAGGCCAATTTCATTGTTAAGCACGTTCTCAAAAATAATTGAAAAATTAGTAGCAAAACGATTATTACAATTTCTAAAAAAATTCAACATTTTGAATAACAATCAGTACGGTTTTCGTAAAGGTCGTGGTCGTAACACTATTTCTGCAATTAACAAGTTTTTGGATATGCTATATGATAACATTGATTATGGTAATGCGTGTGTTGGAATATTTTTAGATTTGAGTAAGGCTTTTGATCTTGTGAATCGTGAAATTTTGTTAGAAAAGATGTATAATTATGGTATTAGAGGAATAGCCTGGAATTGGTTTAAAGACTACTTGAATGAAAGATGCAATGCATGATCGTAAAGGTCGTGGTCGTAACACTATTTCTGCAATTAACAAGTTTTTGGATATGCTATATGATAACATTCCGTGCGTTCAGGGAGTTACGGCGCTGCCAGCGCTGAGCTCCGCTAGATCGAGCGGCGTCCTGAACGCGGCCGCTAGATCCAGCGCTGGAGCTAGCGGCCGCCATCTTTTCTAGCGAAAAATATTTTCGCTGGGCAATATGGTCGCCCGCTAGATCATCCAGTGGAAAGTGGGGATGACCGGCAAACATTCAAATATGAATTTGTAAAGCGTGTGAACTACGTGAAATTGTTAAGTAATTGTGGTAATATCAACTTTTTATTGCTTTTTTATTAAAGTGATGATGAATAAAGTGAAATGGAAACAATATAACACGCAGAGAGGTTAATATAAATATTATAAATACAGAAACTACAATTTTTAGATAGATCAAGGGAAATCATTTTATTACATGGACATTTTGTGAAATTATAAAATCAACAGTTTACGAATACATATAAAAATTCACGCATCACAAATTCTTTAATGCTTTTTTCCTAGATATTTATTTGAATATTTGCCGGTAAGGTTATATTTATCTATAATTTATGCTTAAACAGCAACAAAATCACCTGGATTAATAAATACAGATATTATAAGAGTGAACGATCATATTAGTGATACCTTTAAAATATGTTACTCTATAAAACTTATTTTAAAGTTTTAATTACGGTGGTTGTTTTTATTTCTTATAGTTTTGTGATTAAAATAATTGTTGTGTACAATTTCTTATCCCTTTATATGTGTAACAAGATATCGTTGTCTAAGATTAAACACGAACGTTTAGTTTTGTGATATAATTTTAAAAAAAACGCTTGAGCAAGCAACCTAACCTTTCAACATATGGTCCGATTCTGAAAACGCCGCTATCAACACACTGAATAAGTAAGCAAAGAGCATGCGCCAGCAAAAGCTACTCATATGACCCGTTCAGGGAGTTCTAGCGCCGGTCACAGCGCTAGCGGTTATCGCTTCCAGCGCCGTAACTCCCTGAACGCAGCCATTGATTATGGTAATGCGTGTGTTGGAATATTTTTAGATTTGAGTAAGGCTTTTGATCTTGTGAATCGTGAATTTTGTTAGAAAAGATGTATTAATTATGTATTAGAGGAATAGCTGGAATTGGTTTAAAGACTACTTGAATGAAAGATTACATTACGTGGAGGTAGATGGAGCACACTCACATTATTTATGTACTAAAACAGGTGTACCTCAAGGTAGTGTTCTGGGACCTCTCCTGTACCTTTTGTATGTAAATGATTTAGTAAGACCAGATACCATTTTGTTTGCCGATGATACGTCAGTTCTGGTTTGTACAGAAAATGTTAAAAATTTGGGCGCTGCAGCTAGTGATTCTGTAACGAATCTATCTACGTATTTTAAAAATAATGATCTACATTTAAATTTAACAAAAACTGTATGCGTAGAATTTAAACCTACAAAAAGGGATAGAATTGCTTCTCATTTAGTAAAAATAGGTAAAACTAGCATTGCTCAGGTTGAGAATACAAAATTTTTAGGATTAATAATTGACAGCAATCTAAACTTTATTGATCACATAAATTTATTATGTAAAAAATTGGCTCCAATCTGATTTGTATTGAGTAGGTTGAGGGTGTAGTAGATGCCTCTATATTAAAAATGTACTATTTTTCTCATTTTCATGCAATAATTTCATATGCAATAACTGCATGGGGAACCAGTAGTAATTCTATAAGGGTTTTTCGCTCACAGAATAGAGCAATTCGTATGATGAAAGGTCTCCTAGAACTAGTTGCAGAGACATTTTTATAGAAATGGGTATAATGACTGTACCATGTATAGTTATTTGGAATTTACTGATTTATGCAAAACAGAATGTAAAAAATTGGAACAGACTTGATACACAGTTTTATGAAACACGTAATGCGCATATATTTGAAATTCCAAAACACCGTCTTAAGTTTAGTGAAAAATGCCCAAAGTATCTAGCAATAAAAGCATATAACAAATTACCAATTACATATAAAACACTTAAATTCACTACATTTAAGGAGCAAACAAAACGTATGTTGAATCGGAAGTGCTACTACTCACTAGATGAATATTTTAACGACAAAGATATTTAGTTGGCTTATATTCATTTGTGACGAGTATTTTAATACCATTTTTTTTATGTGATGTACTGTCCCATTTACATTTTTTACATTTTTACATTGTTTATTTTAATCTTTTAATATATTGTATATACAGTGCTACTACTCACTAGATGAATATTTTAATGACAAAGATATTTAGTTGGCTTATATTCATTTATTCATTTGTGCACTGTTGAAAATATTACGGTGTTGGCGTTAATTTTGCGCTAGTTAAATATTTTAGTGTTGATTTTTACAAACTTTGCCAGACGAGTTGACTACGCGTATTGAATAGAACAGAAATGACTAGAATTTCGTGTGAATTCTTTGTTCAGACATGCATCAACCAATCAGAATTTCTCCCTCGGATAAAAATATAGAAACCCCACCTATTCTAATACAGTATTGCATTATACGCACCACCTGCATTGCACGTGTATCTGTTTTCGTGTTTGATTCTCCGTATTAACATATTCAAATAAACCACCAAATGTGACTGACTCACTGTTGAAAATATTACGGTGTTGGCGTTAATTTTGCGCTAGTCAAATATTTTAGTGTTGATTTTTCCAAACTTTGCCAGACGAGTTGACTACGCGTATTTAATAGAACAGAAATTACTAGAATTTCGTGTGAATTCTTTGTTCAGATATGAGGATTGACTATGTTTCTAGACATTCAGAAGCGTCAACCAATCAGAATTTTTCCCTCGGATAGAAATATAGAAACCCCACCTATTCTAATACAGTATTGCATTATACGCACCACCTGCATTGCACGTGTATCTGTTTCGTGTTTGATTCTCCGTATTAACATATCCAAACAAACCACCAAATGTGACTGACTTGTAAAGTGTAACCTCGTGTTATTAAACGTTAATTCCAGTGGGCATAAAAATTTCAACAATCTTAAAGATGTATTGGGAACATCTATTTACGCAATTAGTTTAGACTTGAATCAAATAGCATAAACATTCACTTAATTTATAATGGTTCTCAAAAAATCATTTTAAAATTGGTACGTTTAGTTGAAACAAAACTTGTGAATGAGTGGTTTTGCATATTTATAATTGAGAAAAACGTCTTAAAGAGAGAATATTATAGCACTAAGAAATAGGAGTTGCATATTTAAAAAGACGTTGTGTTTAGAAAATGGTGTTAAAACACCCAATAGATCGCACTCATTTAGTTAAACAGCTAGTAAATTTGTCTAGTCTAGATCAAATAAAATGTGACTAGAAGTATTTTATAATTCCACGTGTCAGTTCGACAAAATAACCCCTTAGCAATAGACAATACTTGACTATCTTTGCTCGTCAAATTTAAACTTCTATAGTTCTCGACAAAATAACACGAAAAGAGTGTGGACCTCTCCTGACTATTAAATTAGTCAAAAAAGTGTTAAAATTTTCAACAGTGTGACGAGTATTTTAATACCATTTTCTTATGTGATGTATTGTCCCATTTACATTTTTACATTGTTTATTTTAATCTATTAATATAATATATATATGGAATTTTTATATTTAATATATAAGTTTATACATGTATTCATGAATGACAATGTCAATACCAATTGTAATTGGTCATGACAATAAACTATTATTATTATTATAACATCTCTCAATACGGCTATTTCGATCTATAAACTACCTAAATTACTTAAGTTGAGTCCTCAAGCATCTACGCCATTGATTTTCGCCACGACTTTAGCAGGACGTCATTAGGATTCTGACCACGTTATTCGGAGTTAACTAAGCGTGCTTCGTTCATCTTTGACTTAAGTATTCCGCTCTGCGGCTGTCAAACGCGCCTCACCGTACTGGCGAACAGACGGGGTGTTCGCCCGAAAGTCTCCAACGATCTCGGCCAATCAAATCGAACGAAACGAAACAATTGAAACGGTATATAAGCGTGTGACAATAACTGTTAGTGCGTGAGAATCGAAATCCACGAGAAAAAAAAAGGAGGCTTTTGGATAATCGTTGAAAGAAGGTAAGCGTCGAGCTTTCTGAAAACGCAACAGAACTGCGAAAATTATTCGGATATAGATTTACGTAATGCCACAGAAGATAAAATATGAATTATAGCGTAAATGCGTGTGGGTACTAACAATTTTGGGTCGTAACGCAAAAATTGACAAATATAAATAGAATTTTATTACGGGATGTGTTTTAATGTTCGCGAAAACGTTTCTTCGACTTCTTAATGAAGGATAAAGACTTTAGGGATAATAATCTTCACGATTTGTTTGTCAACGAGTCCGTTTTAGATATGCATGTGCATGCTTATTTCCACAGGAATTCCTTTTGTCTAATTTTATAAACGTTGGAGAATGTTTTCTCCTGAACTTCTAATTCTGATTAAACCTGGATATTCGACTCTGAGCTAAATTTAAACCAGAGACAGGAGTGCTTCTGGTGTGTGGAAAAACAAAAATCAGATGTTATAATTGCGCTATGTGGATAGAAATCGAACGAGACGATATCTAAAATAAACAAAATCATATTAACATGTAGCAAAAATGAAAACAGCTGATTCTCTTGTTTCTTTAATAAATAGTACATTTTTAAACCCCTTTATCTTATAAGAAATTATTTATTAGTGGCTTTCGGGATTATCCAGACGTTATAGCATGGCCATAAATTCATTTTCTTCCACTCTATTTAGATTAGACATATACGTGTTCGCGTAAAGATGAACTAAGGCAGGAAACGCCTAATGCCAAGAACAATATATATAGAAGCCTCTTTTACGTCGAAAAGGCGTAGGTTTTCGTTCTGCGTTTCGTAAATTTCTTCAACGCAATTTTGTGGTAATAAGTTGCCTTTTTCCTTATCAAGAAGCAATCGAACAGCGTCGTCCTTTTTGACTAATTATACAAACATAATGTTGAATTAAATCAGATATCAGGCTTTCGTTTTTGCCTTGCAGCATGATCTTGTTTTTTTGTTTGGTTAATGTAAATCCTAGTATTCTTTATTCAAAAATATCTAGTTTATGTGTCGAAATCTACCAATTATCCGATAAAATTTATAAGAATTAATTACTATTTACGTTTTGAAACTAATAACTATCATGTAGATACCTCATGATAGGGGAAAAATTGCAAAAAGCAGCCAATTTCTTCTGTCAAAGTCAAAGATGAGTGTGTTCAGTGCAATTTGAACATTTTAAGAAGGATGATATGTTGCAGTGGTTATATATTGAATCAAATATAAATGCCGCTGATGATGCTGTTGATTTGTAGTTTAACTGCTACCATTAGGATAGAAGGCGACCCAATGGCAGAATATTTAATATAGACTGAAGGAAATTTAATTAATCATGGACACTTTCTATTGGAATTAAGTTGTGATTCGAGAAAGCACGATAAAAAAATATATTCTAACGAAGAAGAAAAAGGTGAAGATACTAATGTTTTATGAAGTGCGGTGTGGAATAGTTATTTACAGTAGAGTGTGATAGGTGTCATTTACGGCGCGAGAATTCAATTTCAAGAATTCCAGTGCTGTAAATGACCTAACGCACGATATTTGTATTAATTTTTTTTGCCGAGAAAAATATTTCGAAAATCCTATTTAGATGAATGAAAACGTTTTATAACTTTTGGTTTTTATCAGGTTCAACGAATACCTTTTCTCAGAAAAGTGTTTATTTTAATTGAAAGTACCGTGCTGTTTTGCCGGAACCCTATTTTCTTCGTAACTACACTGTAAAAAATTACAGTAATTTTGCCATGGTAAATCAGGAATATTACATGTAATAACGTTGTGAATTTACCACAATAAATCATGTAAATTTTGTTTTTCGTGTTTTTTCTAGGATATTTAACATGGAAAAAGAAATTTCGGTAAAATTTATAGCTTTTTCATGTAAGTTTAAGATGTAACAAAAATTCAAAAGGAAAATACAGGAAAAAACATGTACAATTTTGTATTTACTCTCAAAATTTACTAAAAGTGTAAAATTGACATTTTTTGGGTATTTAGTGCACTTTAAAAGTAATTTTACTAGTGAACTATTAATTTTGCTGTAAAAATATGAGGATTTTTTATATTTATTTGTTTTTACTTGAATTTGCGGGTAAAACTATAGATATCATGGAAAATACGTAATTCATACGCCGCAGTGTGATTGGTTATTGGATTATTTATCTGTGCGCGTAGATAATTCTAGTCGTTTGTCGAACTTATTATTGGCTCAATGATATCATGTACGTCACAAACAATCGTAGGTTTCGCGTAAGCGTGTTCATTCTTGATCCCTGGTTGAGCGATTCAATATGACCTATTAGGTGCTATAAAAGAATTAGGTAAGTTGCTTGCTCTCTTTATAAAAATACATATGAAAATTACTTCAGTGTTCGGTAAATATAGAGTTCATATAAATATTACATACGAATTTTACAGTACAATCTTTGAAAAGCACATCAGCATGTGAAATTTACTAGATGGTAGAAATTTTACCTTATGAAGCAAATTTACCTGTAAAATTGTAGGCAACTTTGTTACCAACGATTTTACATGTAATTTTACTGCAACTTTTTTTACAGTGTACATGCTTTTGGACGAAAAGTAACCGTAATTAAATGTAATGCACCTTAGTTTTGATTAATATTTTATAATTTCTCTATAACTTTTATTTAAGTATGACAATACACATTACATATTATATGGTTATTATTATGTACATATTTAACAACATATTTTAGTTTCTTTTAAGTACGTTATCATATTATTGAATTATAAACAATATTTTAAATAAAAAAGCCGGATGTTTTGGTGTATTTGCGTGGACGCGCATGTATAGAGTGATTTCAAACTTTTGTCTTTTAACGAAAAATGCAAACACCTGTATTCAAGCTGAGAGCTGGTTCTTGGTAAAAATCACTCTTTGGGATAATTTTCCGCACTCAATAGGGGTAAATGTACAAAATGTTTTGCGTGAATATTAATGGAAAAAATTCTGTTAAAAAAAATGTTTAATATTGTAATATTACTAAGAAAAATATTAATATCACACAGGAAAAACTTAAAATTTCTTATTATTTGGAAAATTATAATTAAAGATAATATCTTTTATTCAAGTAAATTATACCTTACAGATAAAGTAATAGGGTAAAGACAACAGTGAATGAGCAGGTACCTGTCAATGAACACTGTTTGTAATTGTGCTAATTTTAGTAAATAGGTTAAACTAGAAACGTTGTCCCTTATGCACTGAGAGAAATATCCTTTCATTTAAAAGGAATTGCATTAAACCAGAAGTTTTTGCGTTTTCTATATGGCTAACATGATTTGGTGTTTCCTTGAAAAGGAATACAATTTTAAATTCACGCATTTCTTCGGAAATAATATATTTTTCGTTGAAACAGTTAATTCTTTTAAGTGAAAGATATTGATAGTTGATTCAAGTTCTCTTTATTTTGAAATTAAAAACTATGCAGGTTGGCAGAAAACCGTAAGCATTTTGATTCAAGAGGTTTTTCCTTTTCTTACAACGTTTATTCATTTTAGACTTAAGCGTAAACACAACAAAATGCCGTGATCATTTTTAATCGAAATGAAAATGAATTATCTCCAAAAACCCATACATTAAGGAGGGATTTGCCGTTAGAATGTTGTAAACCCTAGTAGTATTGGGAATTGGTCGCAGAGACCACCATAGCACTCTAGTATGCTGTTAAAAAAGTTGTCCTTTCAATGGCGATGACTCCTATCAAATGTTGTTCTAGTAAATATACCAGATTAGTATGTTACGATGGTAGTTTCCATCCTATTTTGTGCGAAATATTATCTGCTTCTGGAATGAAATAGGAGATGCGCCATCTATACGACAATTCCTCTACTACACATAAGAATATCTGCTCATCTGCTGTGCTATATGGGGAGAAACTGCTATACGAAAATAAAATGCGATATTTATTTTTACTTCCATGTAAATATTTAGTTAAATTAATAAATACTGCGCTAGCTTCAAGTAAATCTACTAACCACATTATTTGTTTGATTGAATACAGGAATATTTTTAATATTCTAAAATCAAGTAATAATTTCGTAACTGTAATCAAATGCATGAAAAATGGTTGAAAACAATAAAATCGTTTTTCCCGTGTATAACAGTTTTAAAACTTTCAAACACTATATACTATACTACTGTAAAGTTCCTTGGCTTATAAGTAAATCAGCATTAACTAAAAGAATTCCAATTATCTCTGGAATTTCTTTAACCTCGCGCGAAAAATATTCACTTTTGTTTATTATTGTTTGTGTATCTCAGACTTATGCACGCGAGGACATGAATAAAATTAAAACACTTCCGCGTAAAAAAAGCACTCAGCTTGAATACAGGTGCTCGCATTTTCCGTTAAAAAGCAAAAATTTTAAATCAATGCATACATGCGTGTCCACGCAAATAAACCAAAACGTCCGGCTTTTTTATTTAAAATACTGTTTATAATTCAATAATGCTTAAAAGAAAATAAAATATGTTGTTAAATATGTACATAATAATAACAATATAATATGTAATGTGTATTGTCTTACTTAAACAGAAGTTATAAAGACATTATAAAGTATTAATCAAAACAAAGTGCATTCCATTTAATTATGTACTTAAGAAGAAAATAGTCTTCCGACAAAACAGCACGCTACTTTCAATTAAAATAACACTTTTCTGAGAAAAGGGATTCTTTTCGTTGAGCATGATAAAACCAAAAGTTATAAGGCTTTTCATTTAATGCAATCTCTTTTCTCAGTGTAGCCTGTTATGGTTCGAGTAGAAACAATTACATTATGTAATTAACAGATAATACAGTAATATATTAGCGATTTATAGGCTTGCATCAATCTGCGCACGCCTGGATTTATTTATCTACGTTAAATTTATATAAAAACAATCGAACATTCTAACAAAAAACAATCAAAGCACTAACCAAAACAAAATATCACGAAAGCGAAAAATAACCACTACGTAGAGACCCTGCTATTTTTAACTTATTCATCAAACGATAACATACAAACACACACAGAGCCCTCCTCCCAATATCGAAGCGGCTAAACGCGCCTCTGAATTCTAAATGGTTGCACCTGTTGCTCCTGACGCATCTATTGGCAGTCGCACTATGAAAAAACGCATCCTCTAACTTTATTACGTGTAGCGTAATTTTGGGATAACTCCAGACGTGTGGTGGTGTATGGATACTGGCAGAGACAATGCTTGTTGTACGTTCGTATATCTAACGAAATAACTCATTTAATGTTTGTGCCGAGGTGCGCCACGTTCAGTTTATAAATAACTAATTGGGAGTTGAAAATGTATAGTGTTGTACATACGTATCGAGACCTCGTTTACAGTAGCGATTTTAGACTTGGCGAATGAAAAACTGTGACCTAGTAATTTACGGGTTAATTCTGTCGTTAATCATATGGTATTTTTGACGGAATATTTTTTTTTGAATGATAAAACGTTTTGTTTACTTTTGAGCGTGGGTGTATGAAATAAATGTGTATACGTACGAGGATAAAGCACAATACACTTAAAACATAATATGAATAAGCGTACTTAGCTACATTATTAATAGGTTTGCCAATATGAATAAGCTTAGAAGATACAAGTGAAGCACTTAAGTAGGCTGTCACTCAGCGATTTGAATGAACTGGCCAAAATTTTTTTCGGATTCATCCGTTGTTACAAATCGCCACTCTGTGTTTTGGCGGAAACTTAGATTTATGTGGTGAAATCTACCCTTGAAATTTAGGAATTTAACAGTTGATCAATCAATTATTTTGGTACTAATTTGGACGGAAATAAGACTATTCCGGTCATGCGCACTTTCTAAATTATTTTTTGTTTCGTTGAAATTCCTTTGAATCCTAATGGAACTGCCAAATCTCAAATTCGCATTTGCTGTACTAGAAAAGCGGATCGATTTCGAATAAGCTAATACAACAGGAACCTTCTTATATACAGAGTTAGGTAAATGTATGGATCCATTCGAATATCTTTAATATGGCTATTTTGATTTTAATAAAACTTTTCACATTTAATGAACTGTAAATCGAGGATTCAATGAGTATATTTATATCCGAATCAGTGCTTGACTTACGCTGTCACAATTAATTTTGTAAATGCCCAAATATTAATAGTGGTTCAATTAACTGACACGCATTGAAGTCCTAATAATGATTGGGATTGCTAATCGCCTTAGAACGCATGAAGGCGTATGCCATTTATTTAATAATTTGCATCAATATCTCTGAGGTTTGACTTAAGGTCTGGAAATGTTAGAAATTTACTGAAAAGCGGACCATCAAAGTCACTACTAATGAAGTTATTGCTCAAGATATTGCTACAGCATCAGGGGAATTTCCATAAACTTCTACTACATGTTAATTCTAAATAAAACATTCTGCTTATTTTTATGAATTTCAATAGAATCCTGCTTCAGGAATACAGTAGATAAGATTTAGCACCCTTATGTCAAATAACGACAAAGATACTTAATTAAAACTAATAATAGAAATTTCATTGAGAACAAGAAAAATGTATAAACAAAATCCAGTTAGGAAAGTTTTCGAAATGAACACTATTCACTTCTAGACAGTATATGCGAGTCTATGAACTAATTTTTGAATGACATTTGCCAAAGTTTCCTTACCAATTAATTGCAGTTCCTCAATTACTTTTTGCCATAGTTCGTCCAGATTATGCGGTCGTCTAGTATAAATCACGGATTTTAAATGACCCCAAAGGAAAAAAAAAACATCTAGGGATTTAAATCTGGAGACCGTGGGGGTCATTCAATGAAGCTTCTACGATCAATCTACCTGTTTGGGAATGTTTCGTTTAAAAAGCTTCTAATATTAAGGGCATAGTGGGGGAGTGCTCTATCTTTGTTGGAACGAAACATTTACAGATAATGCCCTATCTTCATCAATATTGAGAACAACCTGATCACGTGAAAGATTTAAATATATCTGTCCAGTTAGTGCATCATGAATGAAAAGAGGACAAATATTACGGTTTCTCGAAATACCAGCTCAAACGTTTAACGTTTTTTGCGGATGTTTTGTATTAAGCATTTCTAGCATCTAATGAGGGTTATTTATTGACAAATATCGACAATTATGGCAAATGACGGTACCATCCAAATAAAACATAGCCTCGTTGGAAAACAGCAAATTGTATGTAAAATATTGGTCATTATTGCAAATCTGCCTCACTCTATCGCAAACTCTTATTCGGTGGTGAGAATCTCATTTTTGCACTAATTCTGGTTTATATCATATGGATGATACTATGCGCGCATCAATATTATCTTCTCGGCCATTTATATCATATTTTAGTGCAAGAAATGTAGTAGCAGTTTATGGAAATTCCCCTGATGCTATAGCAAAAATAATGCTTGAGCAATAACTTCATTAGTAGTGATTTTGGTGGTCCGCTTTTCGGTAAATTTCTAACAATTCCAGTTAAATCAAACCTCACAGATCGTGTTATTGGATGCCGATCTTCATGCAAATTACTAAATAAATCGCATACTCCTCTTCATGCGTTCTTATGCAGTTAGCAATGCGGCTTCAATGCGTTTCAGTTAATTGAATCAGTAATCATATTTGGGCATTTGCAAAATTAATTGTGACAGCTTAGATCAAATACTAAATTTTAATTCCATGAATAACTAAACATAAACATGAATTTAAAAAAAAAAATAGGATTAATTAACTATCTTCGTCCTTATCACACATAAGGGTGCTACACTTTAATACTGTTTAATACATTTAAAATAAACAAGTTCACATCATTTCCGGCTGAACGGGAAGTCTGCTGGTGGGATATATATCTAGCGAATCCCGGATTTGTATTTAATTAAATGTGAATAGCGTTATTAAAAGTAAAATAGCCATATTAAAGATATTCGAATATGCATATATAACCAGTTAACAGTATTATAAATGACCTAAGGTTTCCAAACACTGTATTGATGATTGCGGTAGGTAAACAAATAAGTCCAATGCTAATGGTGGTGATTACATAAAAAGAAAAAAACTTTGCTTTCACAAGACATTATTTTCAAATGTTCAGGTGCAGTCTCCAGGGTCATTAACAAGGTGCAAGAGTTTCAAGCCAATCGAACGTGAAAATAAAAAAAAAAGAGGGTGGAAAATATTTGTTTAATGTACTATTTATTGGAGATCATATTTTGAGTGACTTAGCCTACTCTCGTTTAGAATGGTTAATTTCTTCTTTTAAATATATAATAGGTTATTAACTGAAGGCAATGCAAATTAAACAATAGGCACTCTTGTGGCAGAATTATAGTTGGAAATGTTATTTGATTGTTAAGTTTGCCCAATCTGTACCTGATAACAACCTTCACAAAGATTTTTATAAATTTCTGGTTTTTATGAACTATCTTCTTGATCCTTGGAGTTTTCTTTAATTTAAGATTATCCTTTGAAGTAGGGGCAATTTCCAAGTTGATTTTAGGGAAAACGTCTTGGCTTTTGTGTAATTTGTAAAAATGGTGATGTAACATATTGTAATTAATTACTAATGTACCAACATTTCGTAACTTTTATTCTATCTTTATGTTTCCTAATAATATTACAAATATATTCTAAATATCCATTAAAGGCTGCACAATTCTGATGATTTCTGTAAGTTCATAATTTTACCGTTTTGTAAACAAAGAAAGATTGACTAAACGGTGCATCAAAAAGTTAAAAGCTGCTATTTGTTTCCGCTAACGATTTGTACCTTTTGAAATGAATCTACACTGAGAAAAATACTGGACATCATATCGATAATCTACATCCATCCACTGAGTGAATATTCATCGACAGAACCAAATGTGTCATTGTTATGATATAATATATTTCAAACCAAGAGAGGAAAGTGCTCTATTGCAGGCCGCGGGCAAATATTATAATATTTTTTGAGAGCTGTCAAGTTAGCGTCGTTTTAAAAGTGTTTAATAATAGTTTAATACCTGATAACTTAGCAATTATCTCATAAATGCGCTCAGACTGGACCGAATATACTAATGTCATCTATCAAGAATGTCACATATTATAAGATGTACATGTATTTCATCATGTCAACGTCACTTAATTTTCCTCCCTAGGGAGGTGAAGTACAACTTTCCTCCCTTAAATGAGGGAGGAAGTGTCCACTTTCCTCCCCGCTGGGAAAAAAAATATTATTTACCACCTTTGATTATGTAATAACAAGATTCATTAGTGAAATAAATTAGTTTGTGTTATTATAACAAATTATTGTCCGTGAAAAATGTTTGTTTTGGTAGTTATATTTTCATACTGCTGTGAACTGATGGTACCAGCATATAATTGAAAGTGAAAAATTAAATTAACTAGCTCAGCAAATAAAAATTCAAAAGGGCGCAAAAGATTCTTTGATCTCAGAGTAACTTTCATGAAAGGTAATAGTGGGCGTTTGTAAAATTTGACTTTCTTTAAAATCCCCAAAGATTGAAATGGTTGATTCAAAAATAAAAGAACTGTAATTTTAAAATGATATTTACAATCATAAATTTTATTGTTCAAAAAGAAAAAAGAAAAAAAAACATTTAATTAAAATTAACAGCAAAAAAAAACCTTAGACTGAAAGTCCTGGCCAAAATCAAAACCTGCATGAATTTACATTTACAAAGGACAATGCAAATCCTTTAGCAAAACAAAATGGAAGATTTGTTCCAGAAGAAAAATCTCAATCACACAAAAAATATCCACGCGGTCACGAAATTTAAATCAAACAATAATTTACACGTGGAGAAACAAATATAATTTAAATTGAAATTTAATTTTAACAGCACAAAGCTTCTCTTCACCTAAACCGTGGTGATTAACAATAAAATACAAATCAGCACAAAGAAAACGGAAAATTTAGACTCTTTAAACTAAAAACACGAAATCTTCTAGAACATTTTACAATAATTACTGATCTAATGCCCAAAATGCGTACACAATTAAACAAAACAGCAATAATTAAAAGAAGAGTTCTTTGAAGGATGAATTAATATCAAATTAAACGAACAAAGCTTTAAAATTAAACGAAATTACCTAAATGGTAGCAAACAAAATGAAAACATGTACTTACACGGCTGCCATCATTCAAAGAACTCAGTGCCTCAAAGGGATAACATCGTACATATATCAAATTTACAACAATCTGCGTTCGATGAAGCCCGTAACGCATCGCAAAGAAAATACTAGCATATTAAACTATATACAATACTGGTACACGCAAAAATGTAAATTGAATGATTTAAATTTACACAAAACAATTAAAATAATTCCAACAATCAAATCAATTAACAAAATCTTTTCAAAATAAACAAATATTAAAATTGTGGAAACTCTATCATTGTTTTGACAAGGCTGATTTGGAATAAATAAAAATACACATTTAAATTTCCGGAAACCCGGGTGCCATGCCACAGCAATACGTACAATAAATAATTTTGTTAATGATATGAATATATTTATATAATTTTCATAACATTATTCACGATATGACAGCAACAAAGTATTAATGATACCTTTTTTTCGTTAGTTCAATAGTTTGCAATCTAATGCAAGGACGTACAGATAGCATAGTTGACTGAGTGAGCGTTTGACGTGTGGATCTAGACTCTAGCCTTTTAGGTGGGAATCGAGAATAATACTTGAGACACGACACTGATAAAAGTGAATTTCTTTCATTGTTTCAGGACCCATCTTTGGTATTATTACTAGTAGTTGGTTTCCTATTTCTAATTTATTCTAATATTTTATTCTCTTTAATTTACTGAAATATTATTCTCTATTTTAATAATACGATAAAATCGAGTTTGTTACAACTAACAAGCCTTCTGCCAACGAGGAAAACACAATATAAAACATATCTTTAATCACTTGCGCTCTACATTAAATTCCGAAAATATGAAAATATTTTACGATCGCTTCTAAAACATTCAATCGATCTCTGACAGGATCGACACGATAAACTCAGCCAAAAATTGATCGCGCCAGAACTATGCCAAAACGTTTCGAATGTGCTGTCGCACATGTTTGTCCCGAAAACTCCTACATTATTTTATTTTCCGCTAAAAATGCGACGATTATAATATGTGTACGTTGGTGTATTCCGTTCAGGCTGTTATTTTGACCGGTTTGCCAGGAAAAAATGGAAAACGGATAAAGGTCAAAACACAAAGCAGGGCAAAATTATGGAAACGGCCGCAGTCGTGCCAACCGCGGTTCGACGCGCTGTTTTATAGCCGAAATAAACGTGAATTATAACGTGGAGTGGTGAGGGAAGATAGTGGGATATTAAAATTAGAGGAATTTTGTGTCATCTGTTGTTTTATAAGGTGAATTGATTTATGGTTGATGGGGATATGGTGATGAGTAGAGACTGGATTATATGCAAAGAAAAACTGGCATATATGCATCGATTTTTGAGAAAATATGCATAAACCTGGGGCATATATGCAAAAAAATTGCGACAATATGCAAAATTTTTACATAAAATAAATAAGAGCAGAAATTTAAACATTAACTTTATTGCACAAAATTTTTTCACAACATATTTCTAAAACAATTTATAATTAAATATTTTTCAAAATTGTGTAAAAGAAAGTTTTATCTTCTATCAGAATACATATGTCTCGAAATAGAAAAGCTTCTTTCAACATCCACAGATGTAATTAGTGCATTTTTTAACTTTCCAATACATTCTAAACGAAAATTAAAGTCGAAATCGTTTACTGTTTCACCTTCCAAAATTTTCTTAACTTTCTTCAATTTCAAATACCCCGCATTTTTATTTATCACTTTTGTAAATTTATCGTATATAGAATTACCTATTGTACCCTTAACCTTCTTACATAGCATATCAACTTCGTCCACACATTTCGACTGATTCCGAGAGCGACATCCCTTGCGTTCTAATTTGCGAATGGAACTTGAAACAAAGCTATAATTTGACTTAATATACAAAAGGTTTTGTAGCAATTCTGTTGATGTTACTATCTTTTTACAGTTTTCTAGAGCAATGCAGTCAGCAGTGGTTTCAAGAATTGCATTTTTTATTCCTTCAAAATTATCGGCGAAAAAAATTGCAACCTCTAACCATGTACCCCATCTCGTAATAATCGGTTCAGGAGGCAATGTAACACCGGGAAGTCGCTCCTTATAAAATTGGATTCGTAAAGGTGCTTTTAAAAATACTTTTTTGACATTGCTAATTAAATCATTATTAATCAAAGGGAATTGATTCCTAATGTCTTCGGCTACACGATTGAACCCATGAGCTAAACAAGTGGTATGAATAATGTTACTATCAAAAAATTTTAATTTTGCGCGGCTTTTATCATGTATGGTGCAGCGTCGGACAATATTAGTAATTTTTTTTCACAAGGTATACTTCCAGATAAAAAGAAATTTGATAAACCTTCTTGAACGAATTAGGCAATTGTCACCTTATTTGTTTTTTGAAGTTCTTTACAATAAATTAAATATGATTTATCTACAATATCTTCATGAAGAATTCCTATTAACAAATGGGCAATATAACGGCCACACTTATCCGTACTTTCATCTACCATGATATAAATAAAATTATTCCCTACCAATTGTTGAATTTCTGCTATTGTTTGCTGGTAACAAGATGTGACATAATTTTTTCGTAAGGTACTTTCGTCAGGTATATTATGTTTGCAATATTTTTGCACAAATGATTTCAAATTAACATTGTTTAATCTTGCTAATGGTATGTTAGACGAAATTAATGCGTTACACAGATCCGTATTATATTCTTCTTGTTCTAAGTTTAGTGAAGTTGATGCTACAAATTGACGTATAGATTGCTGCCTGCACACATGCGGATCGCTTTAGTTTTTCACATTTTCCAATATGTGATGGAGTTTTAGCGTGTTGATCAATCAGGTATTTTCTCTCAGAAAACACCTACAACAATTGTCATTTTATATCAAAAGTTAAAGAATTTAAAAACAATTGTAAAGCTTTTAGTAAAATTAAACTTACCAGTTTACTGCAGGCTCGACAAAATATTTTGTCGCCATCCTTTACCAGTTCAGGATATGGCTTAATCCATAAAGAAATTTTGTTCGCTATACTCATTGCATGTACGCACAGTATTTAAAAACGTAACACAATTACATGCTGTTTCGCTCAAAGATATTCAATGGATGAATAGTTTATTTGGGAATTAATAATAATAAAACGTATTTACCACATCCCTTCTGCTAGGCGAAATTAAACACGTGCAGTTCTTTGAAAAAAGTAGTAGAGAAACCAATGTAAAAGATTTATCGTTCTGAAAATTGTCGGTTGTCAATCTACATTAGGAATTACTAGGAATTTTTACTAATAAAAAGGATAAGAAAAAGCTTAAATATGCAATATATGCAACTTTTGTAAAAATATGCATAGAAATGCCTAAATATGCAATATATGCAATCACTAATTAGCGCTAATTAACTTCAATTAGTGTAATGCGTCTACATATAGACTATAATTAAAGATATGCAAAAAATAAAATATATGCACTTTGCATATAATCCCGTCTCTAGTGATGAGTTTATTAAAACTTAAATTAGGACCCAGTTGTATTTGATTTATAGCCATGTTTTACGGACAATTTTATAATAAGTCTACTAGCGGTAAAAATGTCTATTATATTTAAAGTAGGCACATTTTTGCACCATTGTAATCATACACAAAACATGTGAGCAAATATAAGACTGAAGAACTACTGCAGGTCAGCAGAAATCATCTTCGCATCGTAAAAGGTCTCCTAACAGAACAGTTTATATTGAAAAGACACCTGCAGATGATTGGGATCAGCATTGGAGAGATCTGTGGAATGGGATGACAAAGTACTTTTTATTACCTTATTCTGTGTGAATGCGAGACTCTGGACGCAAAAAAAGAACAGACAATTTTTGGCAAGTCAAAAATCCAGAGAATTTATTCGATCCACTATCCAAACACTTATTAGATAGTTCTTCTTCAATGCAAATTGTCCCCATCAATCAGTACCAAGATTTAGACCAGAAATTTAAACTTCATCTCATCAAAAACTCCGAGTAGATGTTTCAGGCGATCGGCAATAAAATTCCGAAGCATTCCCCACAAATCACATCTTATTTTCCAATATTTAGATTGTCAACTGCAAATATCTCTTATTGCGTCTTTACGAACTTTACGATTTTGGAGGAATTCCAAATTCGTCCAAACACATTTTAATACTTCAATATGGCTCTGCATCAATGTATATATGTTAGATACATGAATATATTTCAGTGCTCGCATTGATTTATGTCTTCTGAAGACTAATCATTAACAAAACTAAGTTACAGAGTAATGGACAGATACGTATGTATTATATATAAGATATAATTGTTATCGTATCGAGATATTCTTGGCGACAGAGTTTACAAATATTGATGCGTTAAAGCTGTTTTTTCTGAGAATTTATTATGCGCCAACTCATTAAGCACATGCTGAGAATTGCAACAATGTTAACAAAATTTTACATGGTGATATTGCAAAATGGCAAAAAAACTTTTGGGTGAAATTTCGCGTTTATCAAAGCTAAATATTTTGCATCGATTTCACACAGAATATGCGCGGACAATTAGCAGACTCTCACACGAGAGCTTGTTCACTTGCATCTTGTCTTATTTTTAGAACAGTATTGTGTAAACTTGAAAACCTTGCTTTGCAATGTCAGCGAATCTGTATTTTCAAACTTCGCGTGGATATTTATATAAAGACAATAAATTAATGAATGATAATTTTACGCCAATTATTTGCTGTGTTTTATTAAATTTTTTTTTTCCTTTTGTTTTTCAGGAATTTTAGGAGAAAACAATGCCGATAGATAAAGGAAGTTCGGATAGTGGAGGGGGCAGTAAAGAGAAAAGTGAAGGAGGCGGTAGGACGCATAACAGGCCACCATGGGTTCGAGATGGTCCAAATCCTCTACCAGTACCGACGATGCCGTGGACTTTGAACAAGAGGAATAGTTTGAAGGAAAGCACTGATGACACGTCAAAACGTAAAGCCAAAATATTTTTTTTTCACAAATAAATACATCCTAAGTTTTCATCATGCACTTTTCCAAAATTACTTGCTTGATTAATGTGATAATGCTTCACTCTCGTTATAAAATGAATAGATAAGTAAAAATCTTGACATAACAAATATTAGAATGTTTAATAGAATGTCTGGATGGGTTACTTTGTGTTTATTTCTTTTTAAAAACTCCGTCAATTTTTGAAGACAGAAGTAACAGTCTGTGACGTGATTTGTTGGTTCAAGACGCTAGCAAAATTCTTGTTTTTGTTCTACTGACAATGAGTTAATTCAACCACTACTCTCTTAAGTGTAACCGATGATTTGATTTGAAGTACTGATAGTGGTTTGGTTTCTACGCTTGTCTTACTTGATTTTAGTCGAGTGTTTGATACTATCAGTCATGAAATGTTTGTTACAATTTTATCGTATATAGGTTAATCTCCTACTGCAGTATCGTTGCTTGAGTCATACTTGAATAATAGGTTATAAGGTGTTACTTTAAATAATATAACTTGTCTCGCGTGGTATTCCACCAGGGATCTATAGTGGGTCCGCTTTCGTTTTCAGTCTATACGTCCGCTTTTCCAAATATCCATTATCCATACGTAGACCATTTCTTTCTTTGATTTGAAGTACTGATAGTGGTTTGGTTTCTACGCTTGTCTTACTTGATTTTAGTCGAGCGTTTGATACTATCAGTCATGAAATGTTTGTTGCAATTTTATCGTATATAGGCTAATCTCCTACTGCAGTATCGTTGTTTGAGTCATACTTGAATAATAGGTTACAAGGTGTTACTTTAAATAATATAACTTGTCTCGCGTGGTATTCCACAGGGATCTATAGTGGGTTCGCTTTCGTTTTCAGTCTATACGTCCTCTTTTCCAAATATCCATTATCCATACGTAGAACATTTCTTTCTTTTTTCTCGGTAGTTACTGTTTGAATACCGCCTGTGCATTCAGATTAGACTAGATTAGGATTGGGGTGGCCTATGGACCTGTTTCACCGCGACCTTTTCAGATTTATTGTGATCCCCTTTTCCTAGAGGACGCTCTCTAATTTTGCCCTCTTAATTAGGCCTATCATCTTTGAGAGCGGCTTCTTTATGTAGCTACTAGCTGTGGGGTTCTCTTCCCCATTACTAGAAACCTTGTCCTCGCCAGGCCTTCACATTGGCACAGCACATGAACTGGTGTTTCTTCCTCCTCTTGGCAGTATCTGCAAGTTGCATCATCTGCCAGGCCTATGTTGTATTTGAATTGAAGTACTGATAGTAGTTTGGTTTCTACGCTTGTCTTACTTGATTTTAGTCGAGCGTTTGATACTATCAGTCATGAAATGTTTGTTGCAATTTTATCGTATATAGGTTAATCTCCTACTGCAGTATCGTTGCTTGAGTCATACTTGAATAATAGGTTACAAGGTGTTACTTTAAATAATATAACTTGTCTCGCGTGGTATTCCACAGGGATCTATAGTGGGTCCGCTTTCGTTTTCAGTCTATACGTCCTCTTTTCCAAATATCCATTATCCATACGTAGAACATTTCTTTCTTTTTTCTCGGTAGTTACTGTTTGAATACCGCCTGTGCATTTAGATTAGACTAGATTAGGATTGGGGTGGCCTATGGACTAGTTTCATCGCGACCTTTTCAGATTTATTGTGATCCCCTTTTTCCTAGAGGACGCTCTCTAATTTTGCCCTCTTAATTAGGCCTATCATCTTTGAGAGCGGTTTCTTTATGTAGCTACTAGCTGTGGGGTTCTCCTCCCCCATTACTAGAAACCTTGTCCTCGCCAGGCCTTCACATTGGCATAGCACATGAACTGGTGTTTCTTCCTCCTCTTGGCAGTATCTGCAAGTTGCATCATCTGCCAGGCCTATGTTGTATTTGATTTGAAGTACTGATAGTGGTTTGGTTTCTACGCTTGTCTTACTTGATTTTAGTCGAGCGTTTGATACTATCAGTCATGAAATGTTTGTTGCAATTTTATCGTATATAGGTTAATCTCCTACTGCAGTATCGTTGCTTGAGTCATACTTGAATAATAGGTTAGAAGGTGTTACTTTAAATAATATAACTTGTCTCGCGCGGTATTCCACAGGGATGCATACTGGGTCCGCTTTCGTTTTCAGTCTATACGTCCTCTTTTCCAAGTATCATTAAAAACTGTAGAATACATAGGTATGCGGACCACATACAACTCTCTCATGCGTTTTACCTGTCTAACAGTCAGAGTGGTATTATATATAATGGCTAAGCACCCCAACGGGGTATCACCGCTCTTAGAGCTTTCTAGATCTTCAAAATACGGGTAGATCTATCCCCATCTTCTTCTATATCCTCTCACATACATCCCTCCACCTGTCCCTGTCCTGTGTCCTCTCCTTCCATGGATGAATACCGGCTTTATTGAGGTCTTCTTTAACTTCTTGTAGCCATGTAGATCTTAGGCCTGCCTCTTCCTCTTCTTCCTCCTGGTTGCCATTTCAAGATACTATGGATTACTGCTCCATTCCCGGCCCTCCACACGTGTCTCAACCATTTAATTCTCTGCTTCTTAATTTTTTTAACCACGTCACCTCCCATTAGCTCCTTTGTTAATTCATAATTGGTTCTTCTCCTATATTCACCGTTGTCCATTTTTATTGGGCCTAATATTGTTCTTAGTATTTTTCTTTCTTGTATCCTAAGTTCCTCTTCTTGTTTCTTGGTCATCGTTATTATCTCTGCAGCGTAGAGTACTATCGGTTGTATTATATAGTCTTATAAATTCTCATTTTTGTTCTCTTTCCCAATATCTTACTTTTTAAGAGTTTTCTATTTGCTTGATAGGCCTTGTTCATATTGGTTATTCTTTCTCTTATTTCTGCGCCCCTGCTCCCAGTCAGAGTGGTATTAGAATGTAAATAATGACTTTGCTACCGTTGCCGAAAATATCGGCTGATCATTCATTAATGATTAATCCAGGTAAATCAGTGGTTTTGCTGTTTGGTAGTAAAAACCATATGGACTGCCTTAGAAATTCAATAAAGTTGCAAATAAACGTAGCGAACGTGTCAATTCTATCTGAATATAAGAATTTGGACTTAACCTTGGATGGTAGCCTTAGATTCGATAATCACGTCTGCATTAGATCTGCCTACGCAGCTTTAAAGCTGATATATCCACACTGCCACTGTTTTTCAGTTACTTTGAAGAAAATCCTTTGTGAAACCTTAGTGCTGTCACATTTATCATATTGTTGTGAGGTACATATATGGACCGTGTTTGAGGGGGATACCTCTGCACGTATACAGAGGGTTCAAAATTCATGTTTACGTCTAATTTTTGATATAAGGAAATATGAAAGGATTTCTCACAAGTTACCTGAGGTGGGATGGCTGAATATGAATGATCGTAGGATGCTTATGAGCGCTTGTACATTCCACAAAATTATTTTATATAAAGTACCCACTTATTTGTATCACAAAATTTCATTTCGTACTGACGTGCACAATCTGAATTTGAGATTTAGGAGTAGGCTTCCATCGCCTACTCATCCTAGAGTTTTATTTGAGCGATTATTTGATTATTTCGTGTGCTATTCACGCCTTTTAATTTTAATTTTTTTTTTTTGTGCTGCTCTACTGCATATTAACTTTTTGTTTTTAATTTTATAGATATCTTAGAGTATTATTGCTTTTGAATGTGGTAGGGGTTCATGCAGGATATTAGGTAGTAAGGTAGATTAGGTTTCACTCTCTTTATGTATTTATCAAATGCTTCAATGTGTACTGGTAAGCAAGGACAGCTTATGCTGTCATTTGAAGTAGGTACGCTTTGTGATTTCTTTTTGATTTTTGACTAATATTATTTTTCCTTATATATTATTTTCACGTCATGCTTTTAATGTTGTAATATGAAAGAAGAAAACTATATCATTATTATTATTATTATATGTAGAACCCACGTTTTGTTTTGGTTATTAATTTTGATGACAAATATTGTTCATAACATCTTATGAATTAATTCACTTAAAAATACTAAAATTTTAGATTGTTAAGTCATATACAAAAATCGTGTCGGCTAGTGTTATATATCATAGCCAATTTCTTGTAAATCTCTGCACACCATTAGGGCTTTTTTTGGGCTTGTTGTTAAGATTTAGAAAGATAGAGAGATTTGTGTGCAGGAGGAATGAGGAATATCTTTAACAGATAACTGGCTGAATTAGCTGGTATACCACGTAGGCTAAATGCAGAACAGCATCCAGCTTTTCTACATGATGGACAAATCAGATATACTTCTGTAAATTTGTTTCATTAACTTGATCCGACAAGAAGAAAATTTGATGTTGCAGTTGTGGTACCGCCCCTAAGGAAAGTCAAGAAACCAGAGGTGCAGGAAAACGGCACACCGAAAAAAGAAACATTCACAAAACCCCAACTGAAACCCATACCGCCCAAAGAAGTCCAGCTTCAATCGAAGGAAGTGAAAATACCGATTCCCAAACTGAATAGCGTCAAGGATAGAGAACTGCCGCCACTGAAAAGGAATTCCATAAAAGAAGAGGCCGTGGAGGATATAGAAAAGGTAATTTGATCAAAAATACAAACCGAATCCCCGCCAAATCCCAATTCACACGAGTGCAGTATAATTTAAAATAAATTGGCTAGTAACACTGCCAAGTTAGTAAATAATAGTTGACTAATTAATTGCGAACGTCTCTGATGTGTTATGACCACCTGCGCGAGTGTTTGTGATAATTTCTAAAAAGAAAATTTAATTTCGTGTATGCTAAAATTAAAAACTAAGGTCTAAACTGCGGGTGCTGAATCTAAAGCATACAGAAATATGGAAAGTAGCAGTATTACTGTTAGAGGTGAAATACATAAGGAGAAATCATCTCTCAGTGCAGCACCGGTGCCAAATTTAGAAGAAACTGTCATAAGCGGTGATGGGGACACCTTGACTATTAGGAAATATGTTTGGGTGGATGTAAGTTTGTTTCACTTTGGGAAAGAAATGATTTTTGTAGTATTCATATTGAGAATGTTTTATACTCGGTGTTTAGAAGAGCAATGTAAAGTTTTGAGCTGAGCAAGGTTATTAGAAATCATCTATTGAAATCTATTGGATTTTAAGATATTTAAGAGTTAAGAATTTTGATTTTCTAGCAAAAATTGACCGTTAAACATTAATAAGCTTTTTATCTGTTCAAAATCACGTTAGACATTGTTTTTTTTTTATATGGAACATGTAATCCTCCTTTGAAATCTTTTGCTTTGCAAGCAACTTGTTTAACCTCGACTCCTTTCAATTGGGGTCAGTTCAGGAGAATGATCTGGTTAATCCATGACCTGAATCTTATTAGAATTTAAACCACAGCTTCGCTAATCTGCTAGCATGTTTTGGGTAGTCTTGCATTAGGACTCATCGAAACGGCTTATTTTCTTCAGCCCAAGGTACGAGGGGAGGTCCAAAAGTTCGTGGAATGAAAGGGTTTTAAATAAAATAAAACAATAAATCTATTTTTCCTTTTCAATATAATCACCCTTAAGCACAATACATTTATTAGATCTATGAATAATTTTCTAAACCATCATAAAAATATTTTTTATCTTTCGCCTCAAAATGGGCTAAAATTGCCTCCTTTACCTCATTGTCGTCGGAAAATTTTCTTCCCCGTAAGTGTTTTTTTAAATTGGGGAACAAATAAAAATCACTAGGGGCCAGGTCTGGACTGTAGGGTGGATGGACTATTGATTGAAAGCCATGCTTGTGCAGAGCAACCATTGCAACTCTGCTCTTGTGAACCGGCGCATTGTCTTGCAAGAGGAACACACTTGGTCAATTTTCCTCGACGTTTTCCTTGATGGCCTCCTTTAATTTTCCTAATATCGCTGCGTAATATTCTCCGGTTATGCTCCTTCCTTTTTCTTTGTAATCAATCAATAATATCCCTTCACAATCCCAAAAAACAGTAGCCATCAACTTTCCAGCCGATTCTGACACTTTGAATTTCTTTGGCGGTGGTGTCCCCTTTTTATGCCATTGCATGGACTCCTGTTTGGACTCAGGCTCAAAGTGATGAACCCATGTTTCATCTCCGGTAACAATCCGCTCCAAAATGTGTGCAGGTTCGTCTCCACACAGCTCCAAAAATTGTTCGGACGCATCGGCGCGCTGTTGTTTCTGAAGTGACGTGAGCATTCTCGGTACCATCTTGCACTGACTTTTGTCATACCCAGGTGGTCATGTAGGATACGCAAAATGGTGGTATCTGATACTCCAACTAATGCAGATAATTGTTTTTTCTTCAAACGGGTATCTTCCAGTACAAGTTCTTCCACTTTTTCGACGATGTTTGATGTGGTGGCCTCAACTGGCCGTCTTGAGCGGGGGTCGTCTTCAATCGACTCCCGGCCCTGTTTAAAAAGACCATGCCACTTATAAATCATTGATTTACTAGGGCACTGTTCCCCATAAACGGTTTCCATTTCATTCAATATGGTTTGAGCGTTCTTTCCTTGCTTGGTAAGGAATTTTATTACAGCACGGTGTTCAATTTTCTCCATAGTTTCAGTTTTCTTCCGGATTGACTTGTTTAGCAGGCAACTATTCGTAAACGACTGACGCAATAGGGCTGCAGCTTAACCTATATACTAATGATGAGTCCCCAATCAGAATGAAACATAGCGAGCGCATCTATCCGCATTCCATCCCCTCCATTCCACGAACTTTTGGACCTCCCCTCGTAACATCAGAGATTGCAAGATATTTACGTAAACTGGAGCATCAATTTTCGTTTGTATGCGATATATGGGACCAGTACCATGCTAAGGAAAGCAGTACCGGGCAATAATTTTAGCACTCCCCCACGATTTTGGACTCGTCTGTCCATAATGTGTTACACCATTTTGTAAGTGGCTAAACACCATGTTCCTCGGCAAACTCTAATCTCTTTTGCACGCATGGTTATGTCCAAATTGAGTTAATGCTTCATAATAAAGAAAATAACAGGTAAGAAAGTCAATCAAAGGTACAGATATACATATATTGGCTTATATGTTTCGGTTAAATAGCCATCTTCAGAGGCAAAAAATAAAAAAGTGATAGTTATTTAGCCGAAACATTTAAGCCAGTATATAGCTGTACCTTTGATTGAGTTTCTTACCTGTCATTTCTTTAATGGTGTCTTGCGTGGACTACTATCAAACAAATGAGTTCAATAAGCCGTCGACGTATTGTAGAAATGCTTACTTCCAACTTCAACTCTGTTTTATTTTGAAAGACGTAATAAAAGCATTGCGCTTCACCATTCTTTCTGTCTTGAATCACGAGGCCCAATTTAATTTTTCTACCTCTCATTTCCGAGTTTTATCCATTTTCTTTTTGGAATTTGGAAGCATTTTGCTAGAGCAATCAAGTGTTTGTTCTACAAACTTATAGATTTTACCCTGGGAAAGCAGTTTTTTTTTGTAAGATTCCCTTCTTTCTAGCTATAGTGTTTTGCTTGCCCCATTTTAAGTATCTAAAGACTTCATTATTAAATCAACTGTAGTTTAATGCAATTGCTTTTACTTACTTTCCCTTAAAAACGATATAAACGCTTGAAATTTTTTAACCACACTTCCTTTTCTGCTTTTAATACTTCACTGCTATTATTTTACACATAGGTGTATATAGATTCCATAACAATTGTTGTTCCTACCCTAATTCCATAATTTTCCTATGATTAGATTAGATTAGATTAGGATTGGGGTGGCCTATGGATCTGTTTCACCGCGACCTTTTCAGATTTATTGTGATTCCTTTTTTTCCTAGAGGACTCTCTCTAATTTTGCCCTCTTAATTAGGCCTATCATCTTTGAGAGCGGCTTCTTTATGTATCTACTAGCTGTGGGGTTCTCCTCCCCCAATACCAGAACCTTGTCCTTGCCAGGCCTCACTTGGCACAGCACGATGACGGGTGTTTCTTTCTCATCTTGGCAGTATCTGCAGGTTGCATCATCTGCCAGGCCTATGTTGTACATATGCCTATTCAGTCTACAATGACCAGTCAGGAAACCTACAATCATTTTGACGGTCTTCCTGTCTTTATTCAGTAGATCTCTCGTGAATTCAGGCCTCTGCTCCTTTAGGAACTCTTTCGCCTGTTTTTGTCCCGGTGATTTTTGCCACTATTTTTGCATAGATTTTCATATTTCGTACAAAATTATTGATAATTCGTGGACTTCAATTAACACGCAATGTATGTTATAAACATGTGCAGCAAACAACTAAACAAACCTATAATATTGCTTATATGGGAATTATTTTACAAATAAGCGAAACATGAGCAAAACATGCCTTTCGGCACCGATCAACTCTCGTCATTTGAATGAGCTCCAAATCTGAACTCAAACAGCATTGAAGCAGAGAATGAAATGTTGAACTAAACGAACAATCGCGTTTTAGTACTAACTGAACGGGGTTTGATGATAGGAAAACTTAAAAGGAAATTATCAATAAATCGGCAAAAATTTAAAAAATTACCGTAGGTTCTGGGTAAATTCTGTTTATAATTGAGGAACAGCCACGAAAAACATGAAATATACAATAATACGTTTACGTCTGCCCTCTTTAACAGATATCGCAACTATAGCACTTCCACTGGAAGAAGCTATAAATACAAAAAGAGTTTGTAAGATTCTGGACCTTCTTTCATTTCCATTAACGTAAGGAATATATCTGTCGACCTAGTAACTACTTCGGCTAATTATTAATCCGTCTTTAACTTGACCGCCGAATTTAAGGGTTAAAAGTCTTTATCTAACCACCGCCATCTTGTCACGGCCTGTAAAAACTTCACTGTTAACCTGATGTAAGTTGGTAGTGGTGTATTTATTTTAATTAGTTTAGTAAGAATGCATTTGCTGTTGGCATCTTTGATGTTTTATCTCCAGAAAATGACTCTTAGCGGTGTTGCATTATTTCAGCACCAGATGCCTCAGCTGACTTATTTCACATACATCAATCAGGAAGTACAATCTCCTGTCAAAAATGCCATTATTTATTATCTGCTTATTTCATCCCCCTCCTGTCTCAATACATTTCTTTTCTAGATCATATTCTCTCAACCACTCTTCATGTCTCTCTTGTTTCTGTATCATTACTTTAGTAGCACTCGCCAACTCTTTAAGCATTGCCATCACATCTTTCATACTAATACTTTCCTTAGTACTGTTTCCTCCATCTCTCTGAGTATTCCTTTCCTCCATCCTTCCCTTTGTTTCTGCCACAGCCGACTCCTGACTGCCATGAGTTCCTTGGTTCCGCCAACTCTGGTCTCCAGGAATGTCCACTTCCTGTTCCTTGGTAGGCTTGTCCATCTTCATTCTCGCAGCGATGTATAAAATATTTTGAATCACACAAAAACAATTAGTTTTATCAATGCAACGAGAAATTTTCACAAATTCAAAATACGGAATCTTAACTCTACTGATTACAATTACAACAACGTCGAGGACCCTCACGTTGGGATTGCCAAATAAATATGCTGTGTACTGACTGGATTTAAAAAACTTGCAAAATGAAAAAGAAAAATTAAATTAGCTAGTTCAACGGATAAAAATTTAAAAGGCGCAAAAGAACACTTAACCTCAGAGTTACCCTCGCGAATTAAAACTTGAATCCAACCGCGAAAAGTAAATTGTGAGTGAAAGAAAACTGACTTTCTTAAATATCCCAAAAATTGAAAAGGTTTAATTAAAAATAAAAGAACAGAATTTTTAACTCAACGACATTAATTAGCAAACAACTTTTATTATTTAAAAAAAAAAGAAAAAAAAAGTTAATTACAATTTGCAGAAAAAAAAAACCGTGACCTGAGGGTTCTGGATTAAATTTTAAAAACTGTACGTGATTTTAAATTACAATAGGACAATGCTATTTCCTATATTAAAGCAAAACATTTGTTTGTTCAGGAAGATAATTCTTAATTATACCAAATCAATCCACGTGGTTTCAAATTAAAATACAATAAAACCAAACCGAGGTGATTAATAATTTAAAACAAAACAGCAAAATGGAAAAACGGAAAAGTTAATTCTTTAAAATATAATGAGAGAAATAAAACTAAAATCTATCTTCCTGCACAAAAATAATAAATGATCTTACATCTATAATGTGCACACATCAATATGATAACAATTATTATTAAGCGAATTCCTTGATGGACAGAATTAAACAAATAACGCGAATCAAATTACGATATAAAAATGTACTACAAAATGGCTGCAAAGAATTGAAAATACGTGTACTCACGCAAGCGTCTACCAAGGAACTGCCTCCCCAAACTCAACCGCTGCGTGCAACGCAGTCGTACGATTCACCGACAAAAATTAACAGAAAAGGCGCTGACAACAAGAGCAAATAAAAGACATCTTAAAGAGTGAAATTAATTTAAAAAAAACTTAACACTAAATTAAATAAATCAAACAATTAACTCTTTACCTAAATTTATACAAAAATAAACATTAATTGTGGAAATTTCTCGATACAATGATTCAGAAAAAATCATGACAAATCAGGCAACTTAAAATACACTCGCGAAGTATGGGTTGCCACAGCAGTACGTATTTTCTGAGTTCGCTTTAACCAATAGGAAGCCAAGCTCAGCTCTTGTCAAAACAAGTCCTCACAATCATTTAAAATTTTTCAAGGTTTTTGTAGCCATTAAACATATAAATTAAAAAATTAAATATAAATTTTCAATCGTCATCTTTTTTCCTGGGTTCGTTCTAATAAATAATTTTCCCCGTTGAGATCAAAGGCGCAGACGCTATTTATCCGTTTTTGTTGAAATCTTCCTTGGTGTTAAAGCGGGCTCGTTAAAAATGATAAAGGCCGCTTTATTTCTATTTCTTCCTGTGTGCCTATTCATAAACAATTAAGTGGTGGGAGCGTTTTATCAACGATCAACGAAATCTGGCCCAGCACGCCATCTGTTGTTTAATATTGAATACTGCCCAGGCAACCAAATTTAAATTTCCCACAATTATTTTTAGTAGCTTCAACATAGAGGTATTAAAATAACTAGTAATGTAATACAAAATTGTTGGTAATTTCATGATTCAACGTTGAAGTTACTAAAAATAATTGTGGGAAGTTTAAATTTGGTTGCCTGGGTGGTGATACAAAAACAAATACATATTCAAATAAGAACTACAATTAATTTAAAAAAAAATCAAAATATTTGAGTAATAAAAAAACACTTCACTTGAATGTATTAGATCCAATACTACGCAAATAACTCCTAAATCATTCACCATTCAACAAACTCTCCAACCAATTTAGTTAAAAAATCTCTGTTCCACACACCTCGACGTCATTGCGACGTCACAACGCGTCGATCGTCAATCGAAAACCGACGGTCAAGCGGCGTTTTATTGACGAACTGCCAAAGATACACTCCACTTATTTTGACGGGATGCCGCGGCTTTCAGTTTTGTATCGTTTTTCACAGGCGATGCCGGCCATGAGGAACGCGCTAGTGCGCCAGGAGAGCATGAGGAAGATGTCGGGGATCCCCGTGGCACCCCCGTTGCCCCCTCCCGCCCCGCGTTGCCCAACGATAGCAAATTGTCGGACAAGCAGATGGAGAAGATAGCGCAATTGAGGTAAATGATTTGTGTGGATTTGTTTCGATGAAAAGTTTTGAGGTTTACTTTATTATGCAGGTAAATTTTTCCTAATTAGAAAGAAAGTCATTTTCAATATAAATTAAAAGTGTTTATAGCCAATATCTATAAACTACTTCATTTTAACACATGTAGAGATTATTTCCCATCTATAAGCAATAAAAAAACTTCCTTCTTTGTTTTAGTTGTTCTAGAAGTATAGATTGGATATCCAAATCATAAGAACAAATCAAACAACACTCTTTACAGGTTCAACTGCTTCTGTCACCTTTTCTTAATAGGAAATTCAATCAAATTTAATATATCATCACTAATTTTATCATTTTTGATCATTTGAGAGAATTAAAACAATTTAAATCTTATTGATTTTCAAAAATAAGAAATCTAGCATTTATAATTTTTCAGTAAGTAAATTATTTAGTACTAGGTTGAAAAATTGGACTTGTTAGTGTAATTGCTGGTGTTAGCATTTTTTTTTTTTTTTGTTTGGCAACTGGTTGTAATGATTTAAAATTTAGATTTATATTTTTACCCAATAAAAATAGTTGTCCGTACCAAATTCTGTCAAAAGAACCACTAAATTGTATACAGAGTGTTCGTAAATCGATTGTCAATTCGCATACATTTAACCTTAGAAAATTAATTTTTTTCAAATGTAACATTATATTCCTAATGATACCATTCAATGCAGAAATAAATTCTCCGTCGATAGGTATAAAGGATGCATATACCTATTCCTAGTCGTTTTCAAGATATCAACCATTATTTATTCGGCTATAAAATTTTTAGTACATTTCTTGCAGTAGGGCTGTGAAAGTTTCACAGTTAACAAAGCAATAGCGTTTGAGATCTCTAAATGTCAAACTTGTCTTTGCTAGTCTCCCTATTATAGTCGAATTTTCATTATTAGTGCTCCTTTGTTGTTGTTTGCTTTATTGTTACGCGTTATTTTGTTATTTTTTGTTGTTCAAGTTTTATGAATTATTTTTTAATATGGCATTCTCGAATGCAGAAGCATTCACAAAGAAGCACAAACAGGAAATGTGCGCAAAAAACATAATCTTCAAAGAAGCACTCACAATACAGCACGAGAGTCCGGCATTAGCCATGTGACCGTATGATGAATTCTTAATGACCACAAAATGCACCTGTATCATATCTCGCTTCGTCAAAAATTAGGTGACGGTGACTTCCAGGCCAGGATCCGTTTTTGTCGATGGGCAGAAACAAAATTAATTGCGAAATTTTTTGAGAGTATTGTGGTCAGACGAAGCAACATTTAAAAGCAATGGTGAAGTAAATCATCATGACTTACATTATTGGTCACAAGAAAATCCACATCGGATGCAAGAACTTGACAATCAAAATGTGTGGAGCACAAACACGTGGTGCGGCATCCTTGGTGACCAAATAATTGGACACTACTTCTTTGAAGAAACGGTAAACGGGAATGTGCACAGCAATTTTTTAATAAATGAATGGTCAGTGATCCTCGAAAACATGCCGTTAGAAACAAGGAGAGATATGTGGTTCCAACATGATGGTTGTCCTGCACATTTTGCTGTACATGTGAGAGAAAAATTAAGTGAAATGTTCCAAATAAATGGATTGGGAGAGGGTCGAAATTTCATGGCCAGCTAGATACACAGACCTGATATGTTTAGACTATTATTTTGGAAAGGGTGAAAGATATTGTTTATCAAAATCGTCCGCAAAGTGCGGAAGAAATGAAAATGAGAATAAGGCAAACGTGTAGATTCATAAGTAGAGAAGAACTAATTCGAGTTCATAAGAACTTTGAGGCCAGAATAGAGCGATGTATAGAAAGAAACGGAAACATTTTGAATATTTATTTTATTTAGTTATTTTACATTAGTGCAATAATTTTTTTTTATGATTATTGTATCTATTTTTTTTAGTGTAATAAGTACCATCATTTTATCTGGCATCTTTAATTTTGAGTATCATCTATTCCTTCTATAGAAGCAATAAATGTAAAATATCTTTATAATACTCCTATCACCTCAACGTTATAACCATGGATCAGCAATGGAAAAAAATTAGATCTTAATGATGAAGTAAGGTAACATTGTTGATGATTGTCAAACCTACTTGTCAGTTTCATAGCCTACTGCAAGAAATGTACTAAAATTTTCATAGTCGAGTAAATAATGGTTGATATCTTAAAACGACTAGGAAATAGGTATATACATCCTTTATACTTATCGACGGAGACTTTATTTCTGCATT
>RXPK01003438.1:0-63465 GCA_004143645.1 Protaetia brevitarsis
TCCTAGTTGATATAGGGCAGTGATATTTTATATAAAATTACCACAGTTATATATTGCTATGATATCTAAGGTATGGAATCTATTTGAAAATCATTTAGAACAGGTTTCAAAACTACATGAACAAGTAATTCAAAAGTGAGGCGTGTACTCATTGCCTACTCTACAGGCGAATTATGAATTTGTTAAAGATAGTTATTTAAAATGGACAATATTAGCATTAGATGCTAAATATTGCCTTATTATAATGTAAATTGTATTTTATATGTTAATTCAAACTGACCTGGTATCTTTTTTATGTTTGTTATATTTTACTCGGAGATTTTTCAGTCTTCGGGGTGTTTTTATTTTAACGTTTGGCGTATTCCCCTCAAACTATAGAAAATAACGGTATTTTAATGTCGGTTTAGCTTTATCTTTCAAAATTCAGGTTGGTCGACCTGTGTGGTAACAATCGAAGGCTGTTGACCGTTGAATATGATTTGAATTCTCATTCTGTTTAGCTACCAGAGAGGTTGTCTTATTTTCCTATAACGATTTTTATGACACAATTTTAAATAAATTTATCAAAGTTCCAAGAAGTATTACCTAAAAAAGTATCGATACAACTCCTGTTTATGTAATCCTTATCGAATACCTGCATTTTGCCAAGAAAATATCCTATAAAAATTTCCCACGAAGAGTTCCCGACCAGATTGCCTTTCCATGCCATTGACCGAGACCGGAGGCCCGTTCCATTAGAAATCCATTCCAGTACCAGAGTTTGCCAGTGTCGTGTCCTTTTCAAGTTAGTATTCCATAGAATTACCATACCTAAAACAGAGAGGAATTATTTCAGTTTCCTTTCAAATTTAAACAGAAACTTATATTTTTATAATTTATTTCATCATACGATAATTTGGGGTTAGTTTTATAATAGCCGCTTTTTTTTAGTTAGTTATTTTAGAAATTTTAATATTTAAGGGGTATAAATAATATCACCGAGTTTGATCTGTGATAAAATAGCTATCTTTAACAATATATCGATAATCATAGATAATCGTTTGCTTTAAAAATTGTATTTGTCGTTTACAGATAGCTGGCGCCGTTATTTATTTGTTTATTTATTTAATTTATTACATGACATTTCCATAACCTCATTTAGTCTTTAAAAATGCCAGGAAAGTTCGAAGATGTGTTTTTGTATTAAAGATTGTCTTATATAGTATTTTACTGATTCCAATTTACGTACCTTGTGATCAAAGAATCTCGATGATGATGAAACATAGCATTTGGGTAAATAAATAAAGATTTAAGCTTGTTTTGGTTTGAAACTGCCTATTCGTTAATAAGCGTCCGGAGTACGATTCTGACAGACGATCTGGTCCCCTTTGAAGCGTCCCGTGCCACCTAGCAGGTAGGAAGTCACTTTCCACAGTTTTCTTTCACTTATTAGAGAGGTCGCTGGGTGTATTGAAACCACTATTTTAATTTAATTGATTTTATTTGAAAAAAAAAACAAATAAATCGTAAACGGACAAACTAAATAAAAATAATATAATTTGAATATAATAATAAATTGATATTGAACTTTAAAAGAAAAAAAAATTTGATATCCCGGGTATTGTGTTCTGAAAAACAGAACAATATATATATATTATCAATCCTTCAGTAAATTTAAATTCAAATTAAAAAAAATTGCTCCATGAAAAACCTATTATACATAATATAAAGAAATTTACGAAATATTAATTGTGTGATGCAGCTCTGCCTTCTTTTCGTTATTTTTTCTTATTAATTATTTAATGTTTTAAATTGTAACCATTCTTATTTTTATTATTGTATTTGACATAGTCCATGTTTCATCTGAGCCATGACATATAATAAATTATTACTATTATTTTATGACAAATAGGCACAACATATGTCATTCCGTGCTTATTGTAACACCCTGTATGTAAATAACTATACCAACTGATAAGGCTACATAAACGGTGCAAGTCCGTTGTGGAGTAAACGAGTAAACGAAATTTTGGGTTATTTCAAAGAAACATTGCACCCTCTAAGGTTGAAGTTTCGTAACAGCGCAGAGTTTCTTTGAGTAACACTCTATATGATCTACGAGTTGACAAAGTTTCATTTCAGTCTACGATTTACAGTTCGCAACGTTTCCTTGTTAGTAGTTTAATAACGCTACAATTTTGGTGGAGGTGCGGGTACTATTTAAGAGTATTAAAATAAATAGCAAATAAAATAAGTATCTGATAAAAGAAGTTCATTTACAGTATTATGATATATTATTTGAAGACAAATAGCCACAACATATGTCGTTCCATGCTTATTGTAATACCCCTGTATATAAATAACTATACCAACTGATAAGGCTACCTAAACGGTGTAAGTCCGCTGCGGAAACTTCTTTTCTATCTGTCATCGTTTAGAAGTTAATTGGAATAAACGAAATTTTGGGTGAATTTCAAAGTAACATTTGCACCTTCTAAGGTTGAAGTTTCACAGCAGTGGAAAGTTTCTTTGAGTAACACTCTATGTGATCTACGAGTTGACAAAGTTTCATTTGAATCTACAATTTACAATTCGCGAGGTTTCCTTGTTAGTAGTTTAATAACGTTACAATTTTGGTGGAGGTGCCGGTACTATTTAAATAAATAGCAAATAAAATAAGTATCTGATAAAAGAAATTCATTTACACTATTATATAACTGATCCAGAAATTTTGTTCGATCAAAATTAACATTACCATTTTATGCAACCTTGAATTTCTATGTTTAGCTAATACGTATATGGGACCATCGCGTGACAAAATAAATGACTATCAAGCGACACCGCCTCGCGCATTTAATTTACACTCGATCATCTCTCCATCGACGTGAATAACAAAACACGGCGTTACGTAACCTCTCCGCTTAACCCCATTGCGATAACAAATCGGGTCATCTCCGGAACGAGTTTATGTACTACTAACTATACGAGGGGCATAACTATTATGTGTGGTACATTAATGCGCGATAACCGTCTCCGTAAGGTTACGTTCCGGGACGGTACGAAATTAGACGCGGGCCAGGTTTCTCACGCGATTTATGGTCCACTTAGGGAAATCATATAGTAATAGGTCGCGCCGTAAAAATTCATCCTTCGATGAATATATTATGGTAAAAGGTCGGTCCGTTATACTTTATGATGTAGGACGTACGGGGGTAGGTCTTTTCGCATGGATTTGGGTCGTGAGGGTGTTTTAATAATATTTTATCCGACGGTCGAATTCTATATTTGAAGTGCTCCTTGTGTTCGGTGTCCTGGCAAAATTTCAATAAGCTTCAATTAGATATTTCTCCGTTTTTCTTCTTCGAATAGAAATCGGTATGATGATCGTATAAAGTGAATAAATTTGAATTATACATTCATATTAAATTCATAAAAGGAATTGTAAATACACCTAATTGGATCAAAATAAGTGAATTTAAGAGGTGCAAAACTTGGGATGACTAATGAAAAAAGTATCTTTTGTAAATGCCTTATGAATCTAATTAAACAATTTTGTTTACTCATATTAAATAAAAAAAAATCACATTTTAATTTTTTTAAATTTATTTTATTTTTATTTTATCGTACAAAATATAGAATGATTTAGGATAAATCAATACAGCAATAGTAAAAAGCTGATGTTATTTTACAAACATGAAAATAAATAGCATAAACTCGCCACCAAAAATTTTAAATGGCAGGAGCTTTCAATGTTCAGTAATTTATTATTTATGAAGCAGCTATGATACCCATATGGTATGTTTAATGACGGGACAGATCATTCTCGTAATTTATTATTTGTCGTTTAGTTGTAGATTGTAAATGCTGCTGGGATTTTCAATATTATTTTAACAGTATTGGTTTGTTTTCCCTATTTGATATTGCTGATGAGAACATGATATAAGCGAAAAAAGTGGCAATAAAATTTCTTTGAAACAATATTTCAAAATATTTTGAAAACCAATAAGATTTGTCCTAAGCTTTCTTTGAAAAAAAAAGTTAATTATTCTTTTCACGGAAAAATATTATTGTTTTTAACGAACATCACACTAGCTTCTTTTAATTAAGAACTGATAGAAAAGAGTTTTTAAAGAAACCATTTTTAATCTCTTTCGGTTTCCATGTTTGCACTATTTGTTTTATTGAACAGAACCAGTTTGACGTCACAGAATAACTCGAGATTTAAACCAGCGCTTTTTTAGAACACATACCAACGAACATGCTTTTTGAAATTTTGTGATTACCCCAGTTGTTGAGCATGATGCCAGCTGCTATTTTTGTTCAGAACAACTTAAACTGACTTCCGAGTAAGAGCAAGAACAGCTGTTCAAGGGAAGTTACTTTGTCCTATTCAATGCTTAACGAACACAGTGTAATATACCTAACAAACACCGAACATCTGTACTTTCTGTTCCGATTAGTGATGTGGAGGTCACGAATGACCCGTGTCATAAAGACCGAATCTGTCTGAAGATCCTATCGTTCGTATGTATGGTGAGCAGTGCGCATACAGCACTGAGCTGTGAGCCTTGTTCATGTATCTTACAGTTATTCAATCGATTGAAGTACCTTTGGGTGTCTCTTAGATGGCGCGCAACATAAATGGCATTTTACATTGGCGCAGAGCGCCATCTAACAAACACCCAATGGTATACTTCCAATCGGTTGAATAACTATTAAAATGCATACAAGCCAAATCATGAATGTTTGTAGTTACGTCATATTTGCTTATGACGTGTGCAGCGTCTGAAACAAATTCAAGCACACCAACATTGTTTACACTGAACTGTACGAAATGACAATTGTCAAATTTAATGAGGTCATACGCAGTTTTAATAGATTTTCTTTTATAACTGAAAGGATTGGTTCAGTTTTTAGTCAACGTTGCGTTTTAACAACAGTCATGAGTAATGCAACTAATAGGATTCTAAATAGTGAACTTTTCTATTGACAATGCTTTCGTAATCAAGCTAAGCTTATTATTAAATGTGTTCTCAATGAAATAATGTATTACTGCAATAATGTAGTTCTCATATCAAAAACCTATTTGCAAATCAAAATGTAGAAAATATTCAAGCAACATAAAAGTATTTAGTTTAATATACGTTACCAATGATTAATTCAACGAAAGATGATGTTTTTATGTTATGTAGCAAACATAATTTCTATACAATTGTATGTACAAAACATAATATTGCAGTAAATTAAATTAAAATATGTCAATATTGAAAGAAAAGAATAGTGCAATTAAAAATATATTTAATTTGTGTGTTTGCTCTCATCTTCTGATCCGCAATTAACTGTCAGAACAAAGTCATGTTTGCTTCACGTTCGCACCACTCTTTAATTATTTTCCCTGTGTGATTTATGCAATTTTGCCAGGTGTCTGGTGTACAGCTGTCCAAACTTTCTTGCCACAATCCCAATACTTGTTTATCGCCATAACCATCCCGACCAATATGCTTATTATAATATCCTTTTGCATGTGCCCATATCAATTCGATAGCATTGAAATCGCAGTGATACAGTGGAAGTCTTGGAACTTTATGCCCATGTGCTCGAAGTAATTCATCAATAACATAAACCTTAACCATAAATTACTTTACGAACATCCATTTTATTTCTCTCTGACACATCACTGTTTTGGGCATCAATCGTGGCTTGTACAGGGCTGTCGAAGCACTCGATGAAGGAACAGTAGATGTAGCTTCCTTCTTGCGCTTTGTGTTGTAGATGATACCCATAGAAATGCCCAAAGCATTCGCAACTCTCTACAATTTGTATGTAAGTTTTAATTTAATAATAACCAATTACAATTTACCTCATGGACCGCATCAACGGATATTAGAGGACTTCCATTTCGCTTTTCCTCCTCGAACTACACTAGTAAACGACTGTCCAACTCTTGGCAACAAGAACTAAGTCGTTTACCGAGCATCTTGAACTGTAACCTAAAAAAATGTTTCAAGTCTTTGTATGTTTTTTTAACACCTCTAAACTTACCACAAACTAAACGATTTACTTCACTATAGCTCTGAAAAGAACTTTTGGTAGAGGAAATAATAGAAGTGAAATAAAAATTCAAACCTAAAGAAGGGTCAATAAACAGTAAAAAGCAGATGTCAAATATCAACGGGGCGGTAAAATGGGTTAAAATGGCGTGGTTGCATGCACTGAAGTAAACATTATGAAAGGTCTTATTTACGCATTACTCGACCGTATTCTATCTCACTTCAACTAGTTTGTTGATACTTAATAAAATATGGACGTATAGCTTAAGTAGCTACGACTTATGTTGTATACTTCTATCTCGCTTGTGTATCTGAATGCTTCCAATTTTTTGAAACTACGCTTGTCTTTACACAATTTGAAATTGATTTGCCCTACTGGAGAATCATATGGGGTCAAATTTTCATTTTCATTTTTCACAACCGCTTCTTCCTGTGCCGATACATCTGTAATTTTGTGCACTCTTTGAAGCCTTATTGGGCGCAAAAACCTTTGATTTAATCCAATTCCTTTAAATAAAAAGGATACTTTTTAAAACATGTATTAGGCGACGTCGGTAGGCAGATAATGAGAAGACCTAATCTCTATTCAGTGCCCAAAATTAATCAATGCTCGAGGATATTACAACTTACACGAGCAGAGCATGGAATCAATAAAATCATTTCTATTTTAATTAAACTTCTGCTACATAAATTGAAAAGTTTATGTTTTATATTAATCCGTTCACCCAGTTTTCAATCGGCATCACAACATATTCGTCTTTTCACTAAAAACTCGAGTTTACTTACATGCTTGGGATTCCAATAAGAAACCAATAAAGCGATGATCCCTTGAATAAAGTTGTAAATCAGCCAGCAGCTGTTAAGATCGAGATCGTTCTTCTCGCGGAATGTACGGTCTTCTTTGTGACGAGGAGTGACTTTCCCACATTAGAATGCGCGGAAAAATATGCGAGTTACGGTGCTATTATAACGGATCGGTCGCGTGATATTCCATAAAGATGTGCCTCCGTTTATGGTAATTCGATTCTCCGCAACTGTACCCAATTAGGAGACGGCAATCGTGGCACGAGGTTGGACGTTAGAGTCGACTTTGAAGAGGTGGCACTCTAAGTAGGTACGAGTTAAACGCAATTCCGCTATCAGCTGAAGTGAAGGCAAAAAGTGATTTTATAATGAAGGGTAAATTGCTTTTGTTCTCCGGTAACAAAGGGATATTACCTTTAATTTTACCACTTTTATAAGGGTGACGTGAATAGTTATATTCCTACTCTCTGACACAATTTCAAAAACCTTTCTTCCCTGAAACGAATTAGTAAAACTCAGGAATATATATGCAGATTACTGTTACGCTTGTTTTAGAAAACAACTAAATGAAGAAATAGCAGGCGTAACGTGTCAAATATCGAAGGAGAAATATATGTACTTCATTTTGAAACATGGAATACGATGGTCATTGTGTATGTTAAATACCATTAACTATTTACATACGCAGATGTAATGAACCAATTTACTACAGAAAGCCCGGAATAGATATTATATGTGGAATAAAGGAAAAGTTTGCAGCAACAGCTAAAATCAACTTAAAACCCATCAAACACAATTTATCTTCTGGCGTGCGCAGGCTAGGTTTTAAATTTGATAGAAGGCTTATGAGTAAAATACCTTCCTTTTTTCGTTTAGACTTTACAGATACATATGTCTAAATATGAATTCATAGTATGTATTAATCATAGTATATACCGTCCTTATTAAATCTATTTCTTCCACTCAAGCAACTTGGTGTTCTATAAAGCCCTGTATCTTTCCTAGTGCTGAGAACTTGAGAACCCTCAAGGACTCCAATAGATCCTTCTCGAATTGTTGAACCCCCTATTAGCGCTTTACTATGGAGTTGACCTTCAGTCGACCTCCATTTGTTTGGACTTTCTTTATCCAACCAGATCCAGGTCTCCCTTTTGTCAGAGTCCTTGGTAATCTCATACGGACTCTGGATCTATGAGGTGTCTCTTAGAGCCCTCCTTGGCTAGTGCCTCGGCTATTATATTGCCCTTTATATCCTCATGTCCCGGCACCCAAATTAGAGACACCATGTAGTCTCGTGCCAGTGTATTGAGGGATTATTTGCAGTCTCTAACTAGTTTTGACCTAGTTACAGGGTTCGAGACTGCTTTGATAGCAGCCTGGCTATCAGTCATTATACTTACTTTCCTCCTCATGTAGATCCCCTATGCAATCATTTCTGCGCAGGCTGCAAGGGCGAATACCTCTGCCTGGAAAACCATCGCATGCTTCCCCAGGCGTATGGATATCCTTTGATTAGGGCTCGGTCCACAAATACCGGCTCCTATGCCCTGACTGGATTTGAATCCGTCCGTGAACCAGTTCTCAAGAGCAGTGATATCACTCTCCTCCAACGCCAAAATAGTTACGTAGCCCTTGTGTTAAGTAAGTGATTTTGCCAGCACAATTTCGCATCGAGGGTAACACCCAGATACTTTACTTCTTTAGTTAATTGTCGCCCAAATAGTCTAATACCGCCTAGGTCATTGAGTTTCCTCATGTTGGCGAAAGCAACCAACTTTGTTGTTTAGGGATTAACTGAGAGTCCTTGTGAAAGCCACCATTCGCAGTGCATTACGCATGATACCTGCCACTACACTCGGGAACTTCCCTTTAGCTACTATGACAATATCATCAACGAACCCCTGCGTCCATATTCCTTTGTCGTTTAATAACCTGATGAGAACATCCACGACCAAGCTCCACAGCAGTGGTGATAGTGCGCGCCCGCGTTGAGGGCACCCTCTAGTGATCCTCATGACGATGCTTTTATCTAGCATTTGGGCATAGACTTCCTATCATCATAATCTAATTTATATCAATTAACATTTTGTAATTACGACATATTTAATTTTAATATTTAACTTTAATCTTTCTTAACATGGCTTTGAAAATGACCTCTTTAGGCCGAAACATATACTTCACAATGATAATTACTATTAAGGTAATTGATTGCGAATAATTGCAATATTATTTACTATATCTTTATTACTTTAAGAAAACTCCTTTTATTAATGTAAATGTAGATATTGCATGGTGTTTTATATTTTGTTAAATTAAACAAAAAAAAATATGAATAAAAGTGGGTAAGTACATATATACTTCTACTATCGACTTCGAAAATGTAACTAAATCGATTATTTGAATATTACAAAATTATTAATTTGAGGCTAATGATATTTACTCGAACGTCTGCGATATACATATGTATGACTATACAATATATGTATATGGCATAAACTAAGCTACAAAAAAAATTGCATACCAAACGGCAATCATTGTTTTAATTAAAAAACTCCATTTAAATCAATATAGTTTTTTGGAAGGTAAATATTTCTTCTTATAGTAACAATATTTTCTCTATTTCCCTAATTTAACAACTGTACACTGACGAACCGATAAATGTTAAATTAAGGAAACCGGTTTTGTTGAGGTAATATTGTTAATTTAACCAAAATTAACTGAAATTTTAGTTAATTTAACAAGAAATATTACTTCCATTTTTTTATTAATTTAACAAACCCAATGGGTTCATCTCAATAACAGTTTTCCTGCATATAGTAGCAAATACATACGTTAAAATATGTGTATTTCAGAAATCGCAGTAAAGATGGCGCTTCCTCTATTTCACAGTAGTAATTACGCACATTGGTCATAAAAATTACTGCGGTTACGGTTGTAAAATAGCGAAACAGTGGTAAAAATAACAATGACCCTAACCAAATACAAAGAAGAAAAGGACATTAATGCGAACCTCATTAAAGTACATGGACGAGTGGTTACAAAATGTTAATCAGATGTATTTACCAATTAAAAATGAAATAAGAGCTATAAACATAAAACAGCGACTGGTGGTGTACAATGGCAATGCTGTCAATAAAATTGCTATTTCTTAAGGTACATAAATATGCCGTATTAGAGATATTTTACACAACGGAAATGGTTATGTAGATCAGTTAATTCAGGTTTTTAGTTGTTTAATAAGAATTGTTCACTTTAACTTCACTAACTGTTTGTCTAGTCTGCTATCTATTCTGATATTTCGACATCGAGAATACATGGGTTTGTGCGTGATCCCCCAATTTCATATTATTCTATTTCCTTTCATTTTATTTCTTATTCATTTAATTATTTATTAGTTAATGTCAATTGTTGTTTTGATTATATTTTTGTTTTATTTTTGTTGTTTATTTACTGATAGAATTAAACACACATCGTGTGTACTCTTTATGTATGTGTATTAGAATTACTTGTTGTGATTATTTTCTACTCTCTCTTTGATATATTTGTAATAGTTGCATGCAGCATTGTATTTTGTTTAAAATTATATCTCGTATATTATAAAGGGAAATTAGAATGTGTATCCTGTATCTTTTTTCTGTTCTTTAAATAAATAAATAAATAAATAATATAAGATGTGATACCATTTATAACAATTCATTTTACGCATAAATAAAATATAATATATAATAAATAGATACAGTTTTTGAGATAGATTTCTAAATGTAATCATTGATTACATTCTTTAGATTATCTTAGAAATAAATTTATGGAAATTTGTAATACAAAAATAAAATACAAAGCTATAATGTACAGTAGATGCCCATAATATTAAAATTTAAATAACTAATAATAATCTAACGAAATAAAAGAAAAATGAGTTAAGCAAATTCATAAAATAAAAAAAATAATGAAACACGAATTGCTAAAAATAACATTAAGCAATAAGTAATAGAAATACATTTATAAAACTTTCTCATCACCTTAAAATCTCCAACACAATTACGATTCTGAATCGCTATGATTTGTACATGGAATCTAATGATTACCGATTTATTAGTTTTATATCTACGGAATATTTCATTCCTAATTGGGCAGTAGCAGCAATTAGGTATATAACAGCTTGTTCGAGAAATTAAAAACCAGTAAAAGCCGTTTACGAACAAATTCCTACAGTTCTATCCTCTTAAGCAGCTGATCATCGTTAATACTTCTGAAAGCGCTACCTATATATGCCACACTTACAATCGGACGAATAAAGGAAGAGCAATTCACAGCACTAGATGCGTGCATATTACTGGCGTATTAATGGATAGTAAAAAGGTGTAAATCATTTGAAACAAATGAGATAATTTATCGCCCGACTGCAGTGGAACGTTTATTACTATTGTATAATATATAATACGCTGTGTTATGGATTTTAAATTGCGCCTCTAAAACTTATATTTTTATTATCCCGTTCTGAATGCAAGTGGAACACATTCGTCATTCAACGTACGGTAGAAATTTAAAAGGAGGTTCTTGACTCGTTATAAATATCCAATTCTAACAAACGCTGCACCTTCACCGTTTAGTAAGAAGGTGTGGGTCGTTGCTTCTTCCATTAGTAGTCATCATTCGAGTTGAGAGCGTTTACACCCGCTGTGTCTTTCGAGAAATAGGTGATGCACCGTCCAATGGGAGCGATACTCTTATTTCTTTTTCACTTTACGGAAGGTAAAACATGAAAATCTTAACACAGAAATAGAAATCGAAAATTGTTAAGCTAATATTAGTCTCGGTGGCTTCCTGACTCCTAACGACTTTTGAGTACTTTCATACGTACCAAAGTAACTACGTATCTTATTGGTAGTATTTCAAAGACTGGAAGCTATTTTTGTTCGTTTAAATGAGTGCGTTAATTAGATTATACATCCTTGCTATATAAGTTGTCATTTCAAGAGGAAAAAAATATGAAAAACGAATATTAAAAGTGCCTACCTAAAAATAGATATACAACGCACAAACGAATAGCTATAATAATACTTACAAGCACCCGCATTCTTATACATATCATAAGTGTAACTTGGATTTGGACTTCCGTCATTTATTGTATGCCGCGCCGGCGTGCATTTTATGGATATTTATCTTGCAATTCACGCGTTGTCTGCATTGCAATCTGCGAAACTATTCTAACAATAGGTGCTTCATTTGAAAGAATCTTAATAGAAACTGATCTCGGACAAAACATAAATTGTATTCCCATTCTCAGCTGCAATAATTACACTAACACAATAATTAACATTTGCTTAACAGAATTACCCACCTCATAACAAAAGCTAAAAGTCAATATTTTGTGGCGCTATCCGTATTTTGTCTGCGGGCTTTTATTCGTAACGATCTGGAACGTATAAAAATTACCAGCTAGTAAAGGTAACATTTTTTTTTCAAATTTTGTAGTTTAAACAGCATAAGTTTATTACTAACTAATAGGTACAAAACTTCAGCTTAAAAAACCATCCCACGCATCATATTTAAGTTTATTTTCACAACGTAATTGAAAAACATTTGAATATTCTTATACAATAGCATATTTACTCATTTAAAACTGCTTTACTACAACCTGATGAATAATCTTTTCGATAATGTTAAACAACCTGAAAATGATACATATATTTAGAAACTATCAAAACGACAAAAAAGTATAAACCTGAATCACTATAATTATTATACCAACCTTAATTTTGCTGACCAGGCGCGGTTCGTCAAGGTAATTCGTTGCAGCTAACCCTTCATTCGGCACTACCAAATCACAAATTAAAAAAACCCATCAATGAATGGATACATAATCATTCCAAAGGGTGCTGGCAAAAATCACCGGCACAGAGACAGGCAAAAGAGTTCCTAAAGGAACAAAGACCTGAATTTACTAGGTATCTACTGAACAACGATAGGAAGACTATTAAAATAGTAGTAGCTTTTGCTGACTGGTCACCGTAGACTAAATAGGCATATGTATAACATGGCCCTGGTAGATGATACAACCTGCAGATTCTGTTAAGAAGAGGAAGAAACACCAATTCATGTCCTGTGCCAATGTGAAGGCCTGGCGAGGACAAGGTTTCTAGTGTTGGCCATGGAGAATCCCACAGCTTGCAGCTACACAAAGAAACCGCTCTCAAAGATGGTAAGCCTAATTAAGAGAACAAAATTAGAAAACGTCTTCTAGGAAAAAGAGGATCACAATATATCTAAAATGGTCGCGGTGAAACAAGTCCATAGGCCACACCATTCCTAATCTAATCTAATCTACCAACTTTAAGCAAATATTGTTTTGGTTCCTCATTTTTCAGTAATTTTACTATTACATTCTTCAATAAGCTTTACGCCTCTTTCAGCGACATAATTAACTACTCTAATTGAGGAAAGAGTTTCATAGCCTTTAATGTAGCCTTCATGTTCTCTCCAAGAAACGGAATCTTGAAGTAAAAAGATCTGTTGGAATACTGAATTTCGTGAAGAGAGTTTCTGATCAACCCCTTCTGGGAAATTGACTTTCAAAAGTTTGCCGAGTTCTTCGAATGAAACGATTTTCTTTTTACGTATTCAATCAATAATTTCCTCTTCCAATATAACATTAGCTAATTCTCTCTTCTTCGTGATTCTTTCGTCAAATAAGGACATTGCGGCACAGTCTGCATTAAAATACCATAGATAATTTAATAACCTGTCCTTTATATAAATTTCTACTCGTTTTAAACTACCTAAAATCGTTGAGAGGAGCTTGGATAGCGTTAATGCAAGAAAACCACGCTTCTGCGTAGCATTTCATTGTGAAACAATGAACGTCTTTTATTGCTAACCCTATCTGCTGCTTAAATAAAAATATCTTTAAACAGTAGATTCTCTTTGTCATCCACCTAGAATGGATCTATTGTATGCTTCAGGTTGTTTAAACTTTATACCGCTTGATGTGTGGCTCCCTAAGAAATAATAACTAACTCTTTGTAACCATTTAGAGGAAATTCTCCAACAGTTTTTTAATGTACTAAGACAAGAATGTTCTCTCTAACCTCATGTTAGATTCTACGAATTCCAGATAGAAAACTTGCTCCTATCAATATTTTACCAGTTTTTTTTTAAATCGTTTGAAAATATCTATATCTAGACCAGTCTGGCTGGAAAGTTTCGGTTCTTTAAAGGCAGTTGCAAGCATGATTTCATGGATATGATGTCTGCAAGCGCGAAAAAGAATATCCTGCCCAATCTTTGTTCTAGGAAGTATACAAGCGCCTTTCAATCGACCTGAATTGGAAGTTCTTGTGTCAAAGACAAGCGCCTGTGTTATATTCTCCAAGAACAACTCCTGTAAGGTCTTATAAGCAGCTGAGGCAACTTCCTCGCCTTTTGACAAAGGTAGTTTAGGGACAGCAGGTAACTGTTCAAACCCGTGAGATATTGCAATGACAGGAAGACAATCAACAATCTATGTGCCGCATAAATCAGATAAAATTTTGAATTCTATGTTTCTGTTCAAAAAATTCACCTTGAACCTTCGCCGTAGCTTGCTTCCGGTATTCCTCCCATCTCCTTTTGATTGAAGAACGGTTTATAGCAAAGTATTTGAACCTGTACTATAGACTACCACCAACACAGCATTTATCTAATGCAGCACTTAGTATTCGCGACACTCTATATAGACCAATAAAGTTAGAATTTTGATACTCAAGGAAAGGAAAACTAGCAAATCACATGTCTCCGGAAAATTAGATGGAATCCCAATATGCCAAAATATACAAAACTATTCCATTTAAAATTTATGTTTCGGTAAAACCAGAAGCGATAATTATTTGAAGATAGGTTAAATAATTGAAAAATTGATGTAAATAATTCCTTTCGAAGTTTATTAAAAAATGTTTGTAAATTCTTAGAGACTGCAAAAAATCCCTCACTACACTAGCACGAGACTACACGGTGTCTCTGATTTGGGTACCAGGACATGAGGATATAAAGAGCAATATAATAGTCGACGAACTAGCCAAGGATGGCTTTAACGACACTTCATAGGTGTAGAGCTCGTGTGTGGAATTACCAAGGACACTGCTAAAAGGGAGATTTGGACTTGGTTAGATAAAGAAAGTACAAAGAAATGAAGGTCGACTGAAGGTCAACTCCATACTAAAGCACAAATAAGGGATGGAGATGCTAAATTCTCTGGTAACCCAACAAGAAAGAAGTTAGAACCAATACTGGGTTGCTAACTGGACACTATCCCCTGAAAAAGCATCTTTACAATACAGGTCGAATAAGGGAACCATGGTGCAGAAGATGCGAACTATAGGAGGAGACGAGTTTACATGTAATCTGCACATATGAGGAATTGAAAGTACTCAGGCAGAAACATTTCGGGAAGGATCTATTGGAGCTCTCGAGGGTTCTCAAGTTTCCAGGTTTAATAGAGAACACCATGCTGCTCGAATGGAAGTAAGAGATTTAATAGAGACGGTACAATGAGCACCTAGTGCAAGTGCCTAGACTATAGATGCCCAATCCAACTTAGAAAAAAAATTGTAAATAAAAAGGTTATGGACAGGGATCTATGAGCTAATAATAACACTTCCAACAATGTTGATGCGCAGTCAATACCGTCACACTCCAAAGATAACTTACCAAAACAGATGAGAAATTATGTCTCCCGATAGAATGAAGGCTTATTTTCTTTCTTTTTATCAACCAACCACACTTGTCACCATATCACGTCCTCATCCCCTGATCAATTAGTTATTTTTTAACAATAAAAAATATCCTAAGTAAAGATACATTGAAACAGTGAACTCTGCTACAACTATGAACAGTTTCTACCTATGTAAATAAGTATTCAGGCGTCATCACAAATTAAAACACGTTCTTAAGCTCCATCTAATTAGGAAACCAACATTCAACATTTTTGTTGAACAAATGCAAAAAAAATGATTGCCAAGCATTATTTCTTCTAGTGAAATTTTCAGTATTTGCACACATGTGCCGCCATTTAATTGTAACCAGAACTGGGCTAACTTCTTAAGCCAATCAACTGTTGTCGAGTGGTTGCAATGTTCGAAAATCTTGTTGGAATAACCATATTATTATTTTGCTTTTGTGACAAGTTGGCGTTCCTCTTGGACTTAATCACTTACCATCATAGGATAACGATCAACATTAACTATTACTGCGCGGCCGGGTTCGTGCTCGAACAAATGCGATCCAATAACCCCGCATCCTCTAAATGGAATCGTTCACTCTGTTTACATAATTACACAATTCCTATTACATTCACGCATTCATTAATAATTCACGATTTCCGCTCTACCCTTATACATCTTGACCTTTCCCATTGAAAGAGACGATAAAAACCACCGTCGTGATCTTAAAACACACTCGACTCCGTTCAATAGCCTCTGCCTGAACGGAACTTGCCCTAAATATCCTCCACCTTCTGCCTCCGGGACAAAATCGCTGCCAACCTATGTATGCACACACAGAGATACTTTACGACAGTCATTCAGTACTGACCTTGACCTCAATACGACGGTATTACGGTGCTCTCGTGCAAATGCGACGTTATAGTTGTTTCGTGTTATCGAAAGAAAATCGATGGATTGCCATTATTGTATTCCACATTACCTTTAGTAAAATAGAATTGCCGTGAGGTCTCCTCGATATGCGAATGTGAACTATTGAAATTGAAAAATAAATGGGTAATGTTCTCGTCGTGAGTAATAACGTGCGACTATCGATTCATCAGCCTTGGAAGCTTTTCAGGAGATTTGGAAGTATATGCGATGCAATTTCAGTGTTAGCGAGTTTATTAGCGTTTATTACAGTGACGTTTAATTATCTTGAGGGGCGCACATTTGATTAAATTAAGCTGTGGTTATTATTAAGTGTCAATTTATTATGTTATCAATTTCACATTTTAATTATGACACCGATGAGTGAAGGAATTATAAAGAGACGCAATCGTACAGACACTTTTGAAACTGAAAAGAGAATCCATTGCCGAATGGCACTATATGTATTATTGGATCTAAGATTCTCAGATCCGACGTCAATCTCACTTATTACAAACATTATATACAGGGTGTAACAGCGGTAACATCGTGGTCTGTAGTACTCAAATGGTAACACCTTTTGAAATGTATGTATATTAGGAGTAGATATCTTTTAAAATAAAACGCAATTTAAAGGTGTTCCAAAACTTAGCAGTGCTTCAAAGTTATGTTTTTCTTAATGTAACACCCTGTATTTTATGGCATCTTTGAAGTATATACTAAAAAACTAAATCAATTTTATTTAAGGTCCCCTACGCCTAATTTTTATAATTTATGAGATATTTCAATCTGTTTAAAAATGCAATGTTGCAGAAAAAGTCTGGTATCTCGAAAACAAATTATGTAATTTATAGAAGTGAAATGAAAACCGCAAATAGCATGTTTTTTTTTTAATGTGTCAATTTGACGTGTTCTCGTTAGCACTATGAAAGCATACTCGTTGTAAGAAAGAACTGATATGATTTCAGTTATTGGCGAGTGTGAGGAAAATTATTATTATTATGAACATAAAAATTAGAAACGTTTTCAGCTCAATAACACCAAATATGCTGAGGAACGTTAGAACAGCATTTGGAGAAAGAGTTCTTTTTGTGCATTGGAGAAAATGGCAATTATATGCTATTGAATGCTAATGGTTTCTCATTTATTTTATTACCCTTTCTTCCTTTATTTTATACATACAAAATCCTTTGTTTCTATCCTTTTCTACAAAAATGCTGTTTTGTTTAGTTAGTATTTACTTCTTAGTGTTTATGATATTCATGTAAATTGTCAAAATAAAGTTTCTTCGATCAATAAAATTAATTAATTAAATCAATGCGAAAATTCACCGGTTTATTCACCCATGTTTAAAATAACAAAGTTACGGACGAATAAAATTCATAAAGTTTGACCGCCAATAACTAAAATCATTTCAGTTCTTTCTTGCAACGAGTATGCATTCATGGTGCCAACAGGATACATGTCAAAACACTAGCCACCTATATCAAATTAAGGTAGGGTAATGACAATTTACTAAACTTAAACCATTTAATAAGCCCAAATAACTTAAAAACTAGAGGAGATAAGCAACATTTAGCTGCTTGTGTTAAATTTGTGAACCAATAAGACAACTATTCGAAAGATTTCACGTAACCTAGCTGCTTCTGGTCTTTTTTATCTTTTGTGCCTTCTTCAATTTATAAAATATTTTGGTAAAATGTGCATGAAGTAAAAATCATAAACCTTTTATTAGCCTAATTTCGCATGTGTATCCTAATACTTCGATAATTCTTCAAATATTTAGTTCCGATAACTGATGCTACTTATTTATTATAATCAAAATGATATCGTTTGTTTTACTTTAATGACTTCTACATATTATTTTAAGGCAGTAGATTCTTTATCTCTAATTTCAACGGCTTTTCGGGTATTTATGATTCTACAAAAATGTCAAGATTTCCAATTCTTTAGAAAATGTGCCATATTTTATAAATCATCAGATATAATGATGTAATCTTACCATAACGCAAAAAAAAAAAATCCGGACGTTTTAAATTCTATTAAAAAAATAAATAAATTCCATTCAAAAGCAATGTTTCGTTTGATCGGGATTCCTCATAGGTACCTTTATTAGGTTATGGTTTTATCATTTTTTATTTTCACAATTTTATTTTTCTCTTTTATCAAGATTTTGAATTTTCAGCTTCATTTTTTTTTTGTTTTTGTATCAAAGTTTCAATTTGTTACTTCTTTTTTTAAATAATTGAATGTTGTCAAACAATTAGTCTATTATCTTATGTACTTGTTTTATTTTATACATGCGATAACAATTTTTTAAAATTATATTGCAGGTAACCGCTACTTAAATTGCCATACATTGCCTAATCAATCAACAAACAAACTATAAAAATAACACTTTCAACGATATAAACACATATATAACACATATATAACACATAAACGATAAAATTTAAATTTTAAAATTTAAAGTAAAAAAGATGTAAATTTAAAAATTTGACTTTATGTTACTATTATGAACATACAATTAAAATTTACCAACATGGAGCCAAATTGAAAAAGATGTGGTAACTAAGCATCGAAACGTTTTTGTACAAATAATATAAAATAATAAATAAATGCCGCTTCCCAAGAATTTTTGTTAAAAATTATATACAAACTATAAAAAAATACAACTTCTTCTTAGCCGGCTAGTAAATGCAATTGCACATATTATTCATATATACAGAAATTAAATCTTTGGTGTGCTTCATAAGCAATAACATCTATTCAAGGTTACTTTTGAAATTTTGCCATAGAAGGCTGCACTTTTTGTAGGAAATATTATTGTCAAGAAGAGAGAATGGCAAAGGATGCATTATGGTACGATTTCTTCCATATAGTTGCATCTTTTTAAAATTCCTTCATTCAACAATATAACCTTTAACATTCCAGAGTTTTTATTCCTGTTGTTTAATATCTGCTTAAATTAATACTCATTTTTACATTTTAGTAATTTTAAAACAAAAATAGGATGGCTAGCATAAAATCTTACCCAGGCAAAATATTAATTTATTTACATGTATCAGCCAACATGTTTTTAATAATCAATAGCTATTAATTCCAAACAATTTTAATTACTTCCGGTTCAATATTTGCCATAGAATTAAAATTAATTGCTTGTCAAAGGATTTGAACTGAATTGAAAGTGTGTATTAATTAAAAGTAGAACTAGGTTCTATAGCAGTGCTCTTCTAGCACTAGACAGGTAAATAACAAAACGCATGTACGAGTTCATGTTCATTAATCAAACACTGAAAAGCATTCCTGATATAATAACAACATGCCGGCACGTGTAGGTAAACAAGAGTAGGTGCTATTGAGGATATAGAACATAGATTTTAACTCTTTTTACTGATAATTTGCAAAACCTTTTATAACTTGATTTCAATCAAGGAGGAATTGAAAATGAAACAAAGAAAAAGTTGCTACCTAATGCCTGAAGGATAAAGAAAGTATACAGGGTGGTCAATAAAATAGGGTTGTGTCGTGTATGTGAATGTTGTTGAAGCACCGATATCTTTTTTAACAAATATCGATGTTAAAGACATAGATTCTATTTTTTTCTCAGTGCGTTAGAAGGTTGAATCTTTCATATCCCATTTGAGGAAAAAAAGGTTTATTTGTTTAGTTTTTAACAAATGAAACCGGCTAAAAATAAGTCAGTTTTCGGTAAATTCGCTTTCACATACCGTATTTTTCATGTCTAATTTCTTCATAAGCATCTTCATTAGAAAAAAAAAAGTTATTATAAGATGCTTATTTAAACATGACTTTTCGTCAATTTTCTTTTGACTTTTAAAGCGATACTGAAATTTTCATTATTCAATTCACATTGTTTCTCAAATAATATTGAAAATATTCCATTAATAAATAAATCTTACTAATTCAGATAACTAAAAAAAATCTGCTCCATTATATGCTTAAATTGAATTTGCATTAATGAAAAGTTCTTTTAATAACTTTTATAGCAGTTTTCCTTTTAAACAATAGCATTTTCCCCATATATGACAAGACGATTTTAATTCTCTTTCTTCAAATGTGATATTTTGCAATTTCTTGAAAAAAAATGTTTAATTAAACAGCTAAGACAAACGTGATTGGTTTTGTAGGTGTTATTTGTCATCATTTTGTAAGCTTAAATAAATTGCAAAGAGAAAAAGGTTCTCGTGTGATTCATCGAAATGTTTAAATGCATGAAAAGTATAAAAATAGAACTAACATGATGACGATAACATGTCTATGATCAGATGGAAAATTAGCAAATTTAAAGGAAACGCAAAGTGATATTTACCAAGGTTAAGTCATCACTAAGAACGGCATGTGGTTGAAGTATAATTTTGATGTACTTCAACGATGCTTGTCATATACATGGTAATTTGTTTTTGCGAGAAAACGAAAGCTGAAGCGTTTATGTCAAGCCTTACTTTACGTTTTTCCTATGTTTAGTAAATATACTCGATCTGGCAGATATGCATTTTAATCACTAGATAAATATCCTTTGGAGAGTACTAAAGTAAATTTATTTCGCCGGGCAATTGGTATATATATATAGTATGCAAATGATATCGCTTTTAATTAACAAAGTTTAATATTACTTCTCTACCACCTGCTGCCTTGAATAAATTTTGAAGTAAAGGACATAATAATGAAAGCGATAATATTACGTATATTGACAAATTGTAATGTCAATGTTATAAAATAAGTATTGAATTGTCGTGCTAAATATGAAGAACGTTTTTAATTCTTTTTAGACAGATTTCTAAAAAATGTCGATTTATCCCCGCTTGGTTCAAAAAAATAATTTCTAAAATGATTTGATTGTTTAAGAAACAGATCGACTTTGACAGTGATGTAAAAACTATTTTTGTCGTAACTAGAAAATCTTTTTCATTCATGTTACTAATTGTAAGTAATACATAACTGTTACTAAGTACACTGTGAAAAAAAATTAATAATCATAAATAAAAATACAATTATTGTAAGTAAAAAGTTCAGCTGGATAGAGGACAAAAGTACAGATTACTTAGCACTAGTAACAAAGAGATCCTAAACACTGATACTAACAAAAAGCAATCTAAGTTACTTACGGTCTGCTTCATACCGGTAACTTATGAAGTTGCTTATGATAATTAAACTGAAGTAGTTAAGCCAAAGAATATATGTAGTTGCAGTAAGCAAAAATTTACCCTTGTGAAATAGTAGGTGTATTGCTGTGAGTGAACTATTCTATAATGGCTGTCACACCCTCATTATTAACCTCAATTAATACAAGCTATTTGGATTACTTGTGATAAGGAAACAGTATCATTAATGCACGTTCACTAAATACCTGATATATAGAAGGTAATGGTTTGCTATAAATATACAATATACTTACCTTAAATTTGTTGTTCAACTATAGGTAGTGTAGGAAACGAGGAAGTTTAGTGAATATTTATTAAGTAGCTTACTGTGTACTCTGTGTGAATAACTGATAAAGTACAAAAAAAAAAAGTTCCACAAATCTTCGATTATTTATGCAACCGCAACTATAAGTACTGCGTACCGAACAATGCGTAATTCAAAATTGTTTCCAAATAATTTTAATTACCATTCAGTGTGCTGTAACTTCGATTGCATTAATAATTGAAGATTAAATTCGCATTTATTTTGCTAAAGATGGTACATAATACTTATTACTTAAGAAAAAAAAGCAGTATTATTAGTAATAGTTTTATTTTGTATAGGACAAACACAGTGACTACCTGATATGAATGAAAGATATTGGTTTCACTTTAACAACCGTTTTTTTAAACAATTTACAACGTAATGACTCATAAAATATATTCCTTAATAATGAAAAAATGAACAAAGCAATAATAAAAGATAAGGTAAATGGGGCCCCTTGAAACGTTATTTAGTTATTGAAATTATTGAAATCTAAACAAAGGACAAAGAGAAATATGGCTTTGAAGTTACAACTAATAACAAACAAAGAAATAATATACCTCGGCGGTAAACTTGCGATTTCTGTTGGTTCTTTGCACTGGGCGTTGTCTCGGCGAGTTGATCCTCTGTTGGCGTACGTGGTGGTTATGTCCGGTGGTCGCCTCTAAAACGGCTACTTCGTCGGGGTATCCCTAACTGCAGATGGCACTTGTACTGTCGGATCACTAGCGACGGCATCCACACTTTAACTTCACCAGCGGGCGCAGATATCATCACAATGATGGGGAATTCAAATATCCCACCACGTGATTTAAAACTGCAATCTTGAAACATCCGATTGCTTATAGGCTCGGTACTTCTTCTTTCGCTGGGATTCTCTATACGGATGGGGCCTTGAGTTAACCCACCCGATATTTTTAATATATTTGCGTTCCAACTGACCTACAATGGCCGTACTCCTTGGCCATCCTTTTTCGACGACCTTTTCCCACGTCCGTACCTCTTACTTGACTCTAGTACGCGCCTGCGCGCGTAGCCGTCTCGGGGACTATTTCATTACTCCGCCGCAATAGCCAATCAGGAATAGTAAAACAATCACGGGGTGGCAGCAAAACTCAAATAATCATAAATGTGGCAAGTTGTTACCTATTTAAGAAAATACATGAGTTTAATAGCGATCAGCATTGTTGTTACTTCTACTAAGCATGTGCTGTAGTTAGGTACAGTACCAGTAGTCATAAGTATCGTTTACTTACCAAAATTTGTCAGGTTTCGCTGGTATATAGGCGTTAATAAAAAGCACTATTGACAGTAACTACTTGCATTCAGGAAACAGGGTTTAGTTGCTGGTATTAATTAACATGTTTAATGAAATTGTCATTCGTTCAAAATTGTTCTTTTTTATCGCTTCATCTATTCGGGAATACACCGTATATTGATAAGAAAATATTTTTTCTCTGTGTACATAACACACTGAACGTATACTGTAGAATACCCTTACACGCAACGTTATTTATTTATTTCTTCCTTTCAGACACCATCTCAGCGACAAAATGACAAAGAAGACAGGCTCTCGAACAATAATATCAAAATCTCACCGACCCCCCTTCAACAGACACCCCCGCATCGCCTCAGCAGGCGACCGCCTCCAGGAGGCTCCTGCAGGATATCCTGTCACGACCGGGTCCCTATCCCATGATAGCGATACCGCCCAAGGGTTACTGGGTGGATGGTACGGACCATGATTGCGAGTACGACCACAGGGGGTTACCAGTTTTGCCGCACGGTAGCTGGAGGGCGAAATTTGAAACCGACGATACAGCAAAGTGCTACAGGCGGTTCTTCGTGGGCAGGGTAAGTACTATAATACTTTTTTTTTCTTATTTATTAATCCGAGAATAAAGTATATATCCCAGTTTAATTTACGCATTATGACATGTCCGCTTGGACCTGTTATTATTTTTAAAGGGTTGACGTTAACGTTTATTAAATACGAGGACGCGTTTGTAAGTTTACGAAACGGCGGAGTCCTATGATAGTGAGATAAATAGCTTAACATTGCACTAAAGGCATAATTGAAATTGTTAAATAAATCGGTTTGACGACAGTACATATTATATCCGCCGACATCTTCGACATCCTTAAATAATTGTTTAAAATATTTAATTAAAATACGGTCTGGTTAGGTGTATGTATGTATATACATACCATACATGTACATGTGGATATGCTTTTTATAGCTCTGCATATATTAGGAAATAATAATTAATAAATTTGGCCCTAGATTTTACGTACTGCTGTGAACTGATTGTCCAAGCATACAAGTTTAAAGAAATTAAAAATGACAAAATTAATTTAGCTAGCTCAGCAAAAATGAATTTAAAAGGGCGCCAGAGATTCTTAAATCTCAGAGAATTTTTTTTAAAAATTAATAGTGGGCGTTTGCAAAATTGACTTTCTTTAAAATCCCCAAAAATTGAAATGGCTGATTCAGAAATAAAAGAACTATTTAAGATGATATTTAAAATCATTAACTTTTATTATAAAAAGAAAAAAAAAACATTTAATTAACAACAATAGGGGAAAAAACCGTAATACAGAAGGTATTGGATTAAAATAACCCCTTCGTGAATTTACATTTAAAAAGGACAATGCAAATCCTTTAGCAAACAAAATGGTGAATTCGTTCTAGAAGGAATTTCATATACCACAAAAAATCCACGTGGTTTCAAAAATTCATAGCAAACTAAAATTTAATTCAATCAACGTGGAGAAACAACCAAAATTAAAAATGAATTTTAAATCAAGCTCACAGCTTCACTTCACCTACCCCGAGGTGATAAAAATAAAATTAATTTGATAACTACAAAAAAAAAACGGAAAATTTAAACTCTAAACGCGCTCGCTTCTAAAACGAAAATAATCAACGGACCGAATACATAAATTGTGCACAAATATGCAACGCCAAACAACAAGAGGAGACGTCTGAATAATGATCAAAATTAATATAATACGAAACAAATCTTAACAAATGAAAAATCGTAAAATGGGGAAAATGAGCTCAAAATTTACATGTACTTACTCTCGTGACACTATTCAGACTCTGCCCTTACGAGGCCTCTCACCGCGTATACAAACAACCGACAGCGCGCGCTGCGTCGGCCGCAACAATCAAAGAATACGCCTTATAAGAAGGACCAAAACAAGAAAAACTAATGCTAAACATATAATCAAGAAAATAAACTAACTAACTGAACAATTAAATACATCCAACAAAACTACTAAATTCAAAGCAAAAATGTAAAATAAACATATGTGAAATTTGCGCGCGGCAATGCAAACTGATCTTGAAAATTATACAGCATAAAGTTCAAACAACCGGGGAGACATGTCACAGCAGTACGTAAAATTGGGTATATAAATACATACGAATGGGCCAAATTCGATACTTTTAATAGTAACCTTATATTTCTGAAGCAATTAGACAAAAACTTAATGAGAACTCAATTGGTGAAATTTGTATTTTGATATCTTCCTTAATATAAGACCTACAGAGCGCTACTTGAGCTAGGTGCTCATTGTACCATCTCTATTAAGTATGTGATTTCCACCCGAGTAGCTTGGTGTTCTCCATAAAGCCCAGTATCTTGCCCAGTTGAAACTTGAGAACCTTTGAGGGTCCTCTTGACGACACCGTATGCGTATGAATCCCGACTCCGACCGTTTTCAAAATACATACGTATATCATCGCCGCCAATGAATCCGCACTCGTTTCTGCAGGTTTACTCATTTTATGTAACTGTAATCATTTTCTTACAGATCATTTACTTTCTTTTTGCCTAGAATATTCTTTGGCCACACCTTCACATCTCAAGAGGCAACGAGGAAGTGAGAGTAAGGTGACTTTAAAGTTTAAAATCTTAAGAAAGATTGAACTGTCAAATTCCCCGAAGTGAAACAGTTGGTATCCCTGACAGAAGAAACTACAGTCTGAAGGAAAACTGATTTTTCATAACATACAGTCTTGTATAAAAGTTCTTTATTAATTAAATATACTCTATCAAAAATTAAGGTTTAGTCTGAGCAAAAGTATGAAATGCTACAATACCAATAATATTAGTTAAATTAATTATTTCAGAACATTTAGACAACTAGACGAAATCAATACGCGCACTGCTTAGTTACCATCCATAACTATCTTGAAATACTGGGAAATAGCAAATAGAAAATCAAATAAAGAATCTGTTTAAATATGATATCATAAAAGTAATTTTAAATGCTTTTCAATAGTGTAAAAATATAAGGAACGCCCTTCCTTATTTAAAAAAACACGAATCTTTATATTCTCTCCAAAAAAAAACGAGTTTTCAATAAAATAGAGCATAAAATCTGCGTCAAAAGGTGGCATAATGACTTTTTACCCAAATCAAACATTTTTCCAAATACACAAGTTACAATAGTTTTTTTTTTTTTTTAAGACATTATACAGAAACATTGTGTATTTCTTATATTAAGGAAGATGTAAAAATATGGATTTCACCAATCGATTTCTCTTTGAGTTTTTGTCTAATTTTTCTTTCTTTTTCTCTTAGTTACATGAGTTCCTTATTAAGAGCATGGAATTTGGCTCACTGTGCACAATTAAAGATGTAATAATATAAACAGCCAATTAATAAATAAAGGAAAATTGTTTCTTAAGCGTATAAGTGCAAATTAGAAGTTTTTATTCATATTGAAACAAATTGTTGAAAGTCGAATAATTGAGCTCTGTTATTCAGACATTTTTTTTCTACTGAAGCTTTTCAATTCACATCGCAAGTTTTTATATGAAAATTATTGCGAAATATGTCAAACATTGCTTTAAAGGCCTAACGTGAATTAGAATTGCATGAGCCTGACGAAATGACCGTAATAATTATTATTTCCGCTGATATCTTCGACACCCCTTAATTTACGTATTGTTGTTACTGACAAGAGAAGTTACGGTATCATCAAGTTATCGTAGATTTCCTAACAATATCAAATATGTTTTTTTATTCTGTTTAACGCCGTAGAAATAACTATATAAATATTCATTTTGTTATAATGTTATTAATGATAAAGAAGAAAAAGGATGGGTATATACAATAGTTATCAATACACAACATTATTGTTTTTTTAGTTATAAGAAAGCTAACTTATTAATTGTGGCTCCATCACATACCAAATGCGTCAAAAATCGTTGGCTTTTTAAAACAGTACCCCAAGAAGGATTATAGTACTTGCATAGAATATTCTGTTGTAATTTCTTAAAAGAACGACAATTTGTAGGAAATAAAACACCCGTAATGCATTCATATTGGTTCATTTGTAAGTCAACGAAGAGCTCATAGCTATATATACATCTGAATAATCATTCAACTTGTAATTCCCTGCTAAGCCAACAATATTTATTAGGTACAGAAGAGTATGAGCGCCGCGTGAGAACATTGTCGTGACTGTTCCGACCGAAACTTTCGTACAGCATAAAGATAATAAGAAGATTAATTTCTATCTTTAAAGGTCCGCGTCGAATATTTTTATTGGTCGTAATTCGTATAATTCCATTAGCTAAAAACGTAACGACATGTCGTATCCTATCAGGAATGTTGTCGCCTGCGTCGTCGGTTCTCTTTCACCTAATCTCCGGAGTCGTGTTGATATTTTGAAATTTCCCGATCGACGAACTTTAAAACCGGCGAGAACATAGTAAGAGAGGAATTTTAATGTATTAGCCACTACGTATGAAAGGAGCTAATGGTCTAAACAGCGGATTATAGATAAATGGAACGCGGTCGGGGCGTGTTTGTCCCCATTATTCCAAGGCGTTGGAATTACTAAACGAGGCGTAAAGCATTAATTATCTATAATTGTAATACGCATAAAGTGGTGGACGATTTATTAACAATTTCCCGTAGTTGTTAATGAATTAGGGCTAAAGTTATTAGTCAAACCTACAACTCGGTGTGGTTGCGTTAGATTATTATTTATGTAAGCTAAAATTATTAAAAATTTCAATTTGTGGCGTAATAACTGCATATAATGTCGTTTATGTACCTCCTTCTAGTGGACAGGATAAAAAAAAATATCAGAAAAATTTCAATTACTGAATGCCAGCCAATGCTGTGATACGGTTTTTGAAAGTTTGAACCAGAGGCAATGTGCTGTTGGCTTGTTCTTTGTCTAAAAAAGGACTTGTCACACTTGATCATACCATTTTACTAGAAAAAGTTATCTCTGCATGATCAAAGAGGAGTGCTTTTAACCTATTTAAATCCTTCTGGTTACGTAGAAAGTTGTTGGTATGTTCGTTAGAATGGAGGAATAATACACTTAAGAGCTTTTATTCGCATGCTTGGGATGTTACAAGTGGCGTGCCACAAGGTTCTATACTTTCGCCAACATTATTTCTATTGTATGTTAATGATTTAAAACATCCGCTTAGGCAGTGCTTCCTGATGCAATATGCGAGCGACAGAAGTTGTGTTATTTCTGGTAATCTTGAGCATGTTTCAAACACGGCAAATTCGGTATAGTGAATAAGATGATTACGGGGTGTGGCAACCAGGAACTGAGTTTCAAGCAAACGAAAACCCAGCTCATTCCCTTAGCATTGCTTACTCCGCTTATTCATGTAGCCTTTACGTAAAATATCTTCCGCGGCGTTCTTGAGTGTTTGTGTTGATTCGAACCTAAAATGGTGTGATAGGTGCACCATATCTATAACTAGAGCGTTTTATGCTCTCGGAAACCTACGACAGTGCTGTGATTTAGAAGCACTAAGCCGATTTACTCCTTTGATTTTGCCTGTATGGAGTCGCGTTTACGTTACATACTGCAGTATCTTTTGGGGCGGTTCAACATCGTCTACACAACTATTTATTATTCAAAAAAAGATTTTGAGAGGTCTGGTCAATGTTGATCTTCAGGAGTCATGTTGCAAAATTTTTAAACAGCCGTATAAAAATTTACAAAAAAATTATAATAACATGCAAACAAAGTCTAGAATTGATCTATCCGTACCCCCTCATTGAATTATATGAAATAAGGCCGAATTAAAATGCGGTACAGGTTTTCATTTTAATTAATATTTTATTAATTATTAGTTTAATTTTAAATTTATAATTTCAATACCGTTTAATATTAAAAAAAAGCTAATACATTATACATAATTAATAAATTGTTACAGTTGTGGGAAGAACGCTATATCTATATAGCCGAAACATGACAATTAAAAGTTTTTTCGAAATTACAAGCAAATTAGTACCAGCGTTTTTCTCTATCCGCTACTACCATTTCAATTTGTAGAAATAACGACAACGAAAGATAGAAGAAAACAAATATTCCATTCACATTTACTACCGGTGACGATAGGTTTGCCGCAGAGCGCTGTACTCTCACCGGTCTTATTCTCATTCTTCATTAATGACATTGTTTCTTTCTTGCGAGATTATAAATTAATAATGTATGCCGATGATATCACTATTCTAATAAATGACCAGATCAATTCCATTCCATCCACCACAACAAGTGGTTTGTTTCAAATAAACTATTTCTAAATATATCTAAGACAAAATACATTACCTTTAGCGCAAACCCAACGAATGCTTCACCTCAGTTCGATCTTTACATCGGAAACACCGATTCAACTTAAAATAGTATAACCATATAGAGCAAGTCAATTCTTCTATATATATCAAGATGGATTTATAAACTTAGACATCTAAAAAGCATTGTAAGTTTGGAAGTACTAAGAACGATCTATACACTGAGATCGAGTCACGCTTGCATAGGTATAATGGTATGGGTCTAGTACGGATGTTGCTAGGATCTTGTTAAACCAAAAACGAGCCCTTCGTATAATGACCAACGCCTCGCGAACTGATTCTTGTCGGCCAATATTTCGAAAACTTAGAGTGCTAACAGTGGTATCACTCAACATACTGGAAGTACTCCTATGTGTTCATAAGAATAAACATGATCTTTCTCAGACCAATAATCCATCCCACAATTATAATATAAGGGACACAGAGATACACTTGCCAAATCACAGACTAACATTAACCTCTAAAAGTCTAGTCTGTATGGGTATTAAAATATATAATAATGTCTCTCGTGAATTAAAGTCTTTGCCTTCCATACTTTTAAAACTATGTTAAAGTGTAGGTTACTAAACACACCTTACTATAATTTATATGAGTTCTTTAATAATATAGTAATTTAATTTAGTTTAAATCGAATTAGTGACTAGGGTGGCGAACTTTGTCACTTGGTTAGTTATTTTATTTTCCCTTTATTGTTTTTTCTTTTTATCTTGACATTTTCTATTGTGTATTGCGTACTTCTTTGAGATAAAGTACTTACTTACTTACTTACCAAGAGAAAAATAGCAAGTACTAAACAACAGATAAGAAACTAACCAAATTAATCTAAGTTTGACTAATTATATTAACTATCATGAATCTGTATGAAATAGCAAAAGCTCGATACTGTCAATGTTTATAACATACGACAATATAGTTGAATGAGAAAAGATGTTAACTTTGTACTAATATTAAACGAACCATTTTCATTGTTAATTATACAAGATGATATATCTATTAATTCAACCAAATAGATTCAAGCTAAATTCTGTTGTTATAGAACGTAATTTTTTTTTTGGTTTAACACCAAATAATAATGACCAAAAAAACAATATTTTGTTAACTTTTCTGAGTGTAAGGGCTTGTAAAAAACGACTGGCGTGAAACTTGCTTGATTTACGAAAGTTAAAAATATGTTTAGATGATTCTTCAAGTATTAGGCCGGTTTTACATTATACGTAATTTAGTATGAAATTTTGATATAAATATTTTATTAAATATTTCGAAGAGTATCATACAGAAAAAATTATTTGTAAATTTCGTACGAAATTTTGTAGCCAATATTTAGAACCTATTCTATTTTCTTATTAATTTTACAAACAAAATGTGGGCGCGGTTCGGTTCAGTCCAGTGGGATAGGTCGATGTTTATGGTGCTATAAAGATCACTCAATCTATACTGACATAGACAACGCAAAAAAGTGTGTAGTTGTGTCAAAGTATAAGAAAGTAATGTCGTCTATCGTATCGCCGTATCACCAGCCATGTCGTGGCCACGTTGACATAGGTTGAATTGTTGAATGAGTTTTCAAAACTATCCTCGACAAAGATACAATTAAGTAATTGTTTAACAATTTGCTAAAATTCACAGTTTTATAATCTATAAATAAAGGATAAGTACATACAAAAGATTGCAGTTTATTTTTAAAATTATATTTCATCCCTAACTTGTCTTGCAAAATTAGCAGATCTATTGCCATTTTGTTGTTGCACCTTCCTTAGGCCTTTTTCAGACGAGGACTAGTTAATTCAGTTGATCGGACGGTTGTTACGGAGCATATGATGTAGGGTTCGGCCGATTCCCAATTTTTGCTACATCACTATGCTCTTTGAAAACCGTCCGTTCAATTAGTGGAATCAACTAATCGCCTCATCTGAAAGAGGTCTTAAGGTATCAACATTTTGCTGCGCAACTTCATCTATATCGATGTAGGTTACGTTTTTAGTAGAACATTTACATATATAAGCTTACAATCACCATCCGAAAGTTCAAATACTACTAGCCTATTTGTGCCTTTGTAATTAAAGAAGTAGACTTTATCAGATCCGAGTTTATCCATGTCCGTCAAGACCACCTAGACGATGGAGGAAATTGCCAAAACTCATCGAATCGTTTGACAATGCTTAGTTATTCACTTATTATAAAACTTTTGCAAATGAATCGTCAGTCCTTAATCCGGAATTTAATAAATTTAGAATGCCTCTTCTTTCAGGTGGCATACTTATTCAATTTTTAGACCATATTATACGGGACTAGCTATCATAGTTGTATTCAAAGATGATAGCCGCAATAGTAATACTTCTTGGTCAGCTATTTCAAGGGAATATTAATCGACTTACACAATTGTTGTTATTAAATTTTCCATTTTAAATATCAAACATGCATTTAATTAACTTCTAAATATTTGATACTGACTGTCGGATTTATATATATTTTTTGTATATGACACGTAAATAAATTTCCTTTTAAGTGCAAAATAAAATTTAATACAAAATTCCATATTAAATTCAGTATAATGTAAAACAAGCCTTACAGGATTTTTTTATTAACTTTTTATCGCATTAGTCTAGCTGAAATAGATCGCCAGATACAGATATTGGGGGAATAGTCTGAAACAGCCTGTATGTAAAATATGACCGCATGTGCGCGACGGCGGAATACCTTCGAAGTGATAAGACGTTGTTTAACGAACCATTAGGTCATCACTTCACGGTTTCAAACATTTAAATCGGATTCGAGTAATCCAACCTGCCGTATCTTGGGGATCCCTCGATATTGCCAATAAAGGAAAGCGAGATTCCGCTTGTTAGGCAACGGCTCGTTCGTCGCCTCGTTGCGTGCCTCTTCTAGCCCGTGGGAATGACAAACGTGAAGATTACTACACACATACTTACATACGCGAACCATCATACAATCGCATCCGTACGTTATATGAAATCGGTTTGCGACACGCCTTTGTAGCTACAACGACAAAAACTGTGCGAACGCAGTCTGTTTTCTAAAGAAGAATTTGTCTTCGCGCACTCTAATTGTACTGAGGAGGAGTTGAGGATGTCGTTAGTCTCCCATTTAATGGGAATGGTCATTGTGTTTCGGATTGCGTTAGTTTAGTCGTTAGAATTGCCAGGGTTTATCGGGATAAGTCTAACTCTTGAACACGCAGGTGATGAAAGGTTCATTCTTCCTCTGTAGTAAATGGTGAAAGAGGTGTGATGTTTTAAGAATAAATTAAAAATACCTGATGAAAATTGAATATAACAAGCACGCAGTAAATGTAATTAATATCAACCTGTATGATAAATTACCACGAATATATAAGTTGCAAATATGTGCGACTTTTAATAGTATAGGTAATGATGATGAGGTTAAAATTGCTAGTTACACCTAACGGTTCCTATACTTTTATTAAGAGGCAACGTACACAGAGCAAGTGCAGTACGCAGCGTATTCAGTAAAACTCTATTAAATCCGGAATAAAATTTGTTGTTTTTATCATAAATGCAATAAACTTGGCGACCTATAAGTACTGTAGTTTAACTCTTTGCAAAGTTTGTAATGCCCAAGAGAAACGGTGAATAAATTTTTATATAGAATCATTATTACTTCTTACACTTCATTAGCATTTAAACTTACAGAGAAAAATGTTGACACAACAAAAAGTGTTTTAAATTTTCTGCATCCACTTAACTAATCTTAGTTTAAATCAGCAAGTTTTAATTTTGTTCGGAAACACTAACCATAAGTATTGAAAGAAAATACATATTTTTTGTTGAATATTGTTATTATTTTGTTGATTCTATATTTGCTAATTCAAACGATTGTTTGCTTTAAACTTCAATTAAACTAAAAAAAAATGATTAACTGAATGTATGCAGCCGATTTCCAACTAAAATGTTCTTATTTTAATTTTCGAATAACCTTTGAAGTTATTTCACACAAAACTGAAAATGAGAGAATGAATAAAATTATTAATGCAAACACTGGTATAATGCGTAAAATATATTTAATTTTAAAAACCAGAAGTGCTAATAAGGATAATGCATTGTAAAAACTCTACAACGTTTGTAAGTTTCATTTTGTGAAATTCAGCATATTATCACCTGTCGTTCTGCAGTTGAATAAATACAAATTTTCTGTTTACTAAATTAATAAAATTCGGTTGTGGATTCTTTACTATGTATTACGGACACTTCTTAGATTTTGGAGAACTCTTCAAATGAAAAAAATGTATAATTAAAGGCTTCAAAAAATGTTAACCGAAATTCACTCCACCCTCAAGTAACTACTTAAATCTCATAACGGAAATGTTTGGAAGTGCAAACAAATTTCACTACCAAGCAACGTTACCACTATATTCATTGGTAAGCTTTTGTCTTTTTAAAAAGTTGGTGTTATTAGAGAAGCAATATTTGACATGCTATTTAAAATGTTATTATTTAATACCCGAGCTTTTAATGTACTTAGTGAATTTTTGTCTGTGTTCTATTTTTGGTCGAATGAATTACCAACAAACCAATCATTAAAACGGCTCAGCACACTATTTGATAAATTCTCAATCTAGTTTCTACTAAAACAATGGTATTGTCTGCATAGATCATCAAAAAAATCTCCTCATTGAAAGTCATTTATAAACTATATAAACGGTACGGGTCATAACACTCCTCCTGCGGTACCCCTATTGTAATAGTATCTGTCGGACAAGTAAGCGGCCAGACACCGGAATGCAAATACCTCGTTCCCTAAGCAAATCCAACTTATTCCAAAAAAGATCACAAGCTGAACACAGTTAAATGTCCTTCTTAAGTCACGAACACACCAATCGGCGCTTTGACAATTATACAAGAATGTTGTACTTATATATATGAGACACATTTAACAGAGATTAGTCTATTTAATTCATAATTACTTACTACTTTTTTTTTTTCTGAAACAAATGAGTTAGGTTGTCTAACAATGCGAGAATTTGTGAAAGTTATTTTTACATAAATGTCTATCTAATACATTAAAAAAACTATTTGTATTCGGATGTGGCTAAGGACAGTGTTAAATCGTGAATGCAAAGCCTTGCACTCATTCGTTGTTCTGCGTGTGGAGGAAAAGTAAAGCTGTCTTCTATGTAGTAGTTGACTAAATAATCACAAAATTCGATTAACCTTGAATCACGTTCTTCCATCAATTCAACGAAGGCATCACCGACTTCATTGTAAGGAAAGAATATTATACCAAACACATAAAGCAGCCGTGTTCAATTAGGAGCGCTTTCATCGCTATAAAAGTGAGTTAAACCCAATGACTCCACGTCTAAATGTATATTTAATTTACAAAATACGTATACCTAAGGTTTAGAAAGAATAAAACTTACCACGCCTGGCAACCTATGAGATTTCCAACTATTAGCATTTCTCTTGATGCGAAAAGAATTGCCTCCTTAAAATCAAGTACTATATTGCTCAGTTTAAAAGAATATCCCAGTTTCATTCAACATTCGAATCTTAAAGCTCTGAACAACTTCTTATATGTCTCTTCTTTTTTGTCTTTCAAGAAGCAATATGCGACTAGTATGTACTTACGTATTAATTACATACGAATGTATTATGAACATTTGCAAAAGTGCTTTCTGCAACTATTAAAAGTTCCATCCATTAAAACTATTTCTTGTTAACAAAGTAGTAGTAATATTACTTTGACAGGAAAATAGGTCATCAGTGTTATTCGTCTTATTAGTAGTGCTGTTATCCGGATTCGAATCTGCTATCTGAAACCTCGGGTCCGGATCCATTATCCAAAACGTCAGACCCGTATCTGCTATCCGAACAGATCCGAATCTGTTATACGAAAGCTCGGATGCAGATCTGTTATCTGAAACCTGGATCTGGTGCAATAATCACTAAAATTTATTGAACACTGTGTAATGCAAAGTAAATCATCATATGTAGTACGTACACTAATATTGAGTTGGTCGATGATTTATATCTTTTTTCAGATCCGGATCCGAGAATCGGATAGTAGATCCGAATTCGAGAACCGGTTAGTGGGTCCGGATTTGAGAACCGAATAATGGATCCGGGTCCGAGAACCGAATAGTAAATTCAGATAGTGGATCCAGATCCTAGGATATTCGGATAATTTCAAATTCGGATATCCGGATCTGAATTTTATCGGATATCAACAGCACTAACTTATTATAGAACAAAAGATCTTCAGCACAAATCGTTTTTATTTGAATTGAATCTAAATATTCATAAGCTTCTGTGGTAGGTAGGGCAGGGACCTACCACAACTCGGACACGCCCACGGACTCGAGTCAGAAGTACTTGTAACTAAGAACTTGAGTACGTTGCTATAGCAACGGTATAATAAATACTTTGCAGAATCGAGTTTATGGAGAGTTCAGGTGGACTCGTACATCACTAATACTATTGCAATAAAAATAATTAGTTTTTTCGCCTTTACTTTTTAAAGTTTCCAGTGAAGGAAGAACATTTTGTTTTTCTAATTTTCTTTACCATTTACTGTGTGGCGCCAACGGTGACACTTACTAGATCAGTCTATCTTGCAGAACGCTCCTTTGAATAATAAAAGTCCCCGACTTCTAGGTGATGGAGCGGGCACGACTTCGTTTCTGTGAGAATGGGAATTCTCCCATCGCACCGTTTCTGGAACAAAGAGCGTTAATTAAGTTGAAAATCTCAATTGTACGGTGCGCGACGGCCGCGCAGCGCCACGCCACGTCTCTAAGCGTCTGAATTATTCATAAACCCACGCGCGCTGGGCTCCGCTGCGCCGGCCGACCTATTCGAAGAATGTGTGAATGTTATTATTGTTATAATCTGTATCGCTGTATATACCTGTATGGACGGTGCAGCGGAAGAAAATCGAAACGTGTGCGGTCCAAGTGCGGTATTTATCGCGTTTCAACTGCGATTTGCATATTTTGCGGTAATTCTGAACGATATCTACGCTTCCGGGAGTCCTTTCCTAAGTAATTTTACGTTCAAAAGCTATTATATTTATTACAACATAAACCGCGCAAAAGCTTTTTTCCCAGAATCCTGTCACAAATGTTATTTCTACAACGACTACCTAGTTATTTCTTTCTAACTGTTTGAATCGTTTCCGACAAATGAGAAAATATAATAAGTTACACAACTTGGACGAGATAATTATATGGGAAACCGTATTTCTAAATGAAAGTCCAAAAAAACTCATTTTCATAAAGATGCCTTTATATTTGCTTTGCAAATATAATAAATGTCAGCGCATCTAGCCTTAAAAACTATTACTTCGTCGGGTTTGGTCAGGTCCTGTCCGTCAGTCAGAACAAATGAAAAACTAAGATATATGGGTGAAATCTGACAGTTTTTCTCGACGCCAAACATCTGCTTTTATCTCATTTGGTCATTTATCAGAAGTTTTTGCTTCAAATATATTCGATATTAAAACAAAAATGTTTTAAGATTGCAAGAAAGATAAAGATAAAATAAACTGAAAATAAGGTGTTTCTTTAATGGAACACGTTAGTTTCATTTAATTAGGTATGTAAAAGATTATTGATGAATATTATTGGTCCACTTTAATTCTTATTAATCCCTCATATTCCATAATATTATAATATCTCGAATTATTTGGGGTCATCATAAAGTTTATTTTAACTTATATAATTTTCAGAAGTCAAGCTAGTAGCAAAAAGTAAATGGAATCTAGTTGCTTTTGGATTTGGATTTTACTGCATTTATGGAAAACAATAAAAGATGTGTCGTGTAAACGGCTGTCACAAGGGCCAAATAAATCATCGTGATTTAGAGAATTGTTCTTAAAATAAATTATAGTAAACGTCCATTGAAACGATTTAAACTTTCGGAACATAGAAGAAATGACTCACAAGGGAACCTCGCGAACTGTAAATCGCAGATTTTGATGATGATGTGATACATCTAAACGCGTATAACTCGAAAATTATCACATATAACTATTTAGTGCCTGGTATAAGTTTACAGTGATTTGCGACATACAATGCAGCCACATAACAGTATACATAGTATCTCTTTAGAATAAGGAAATATGCTAAAATTTATATTTTTGCGGACACCCTGTATCACTTCTTAAATTACCTTTCTATAGACTATTTGATCACAAAAAAAGGCCATTATAGCCGATTTCTGAAATTCGATAAAATACGCACAACATAGGTACGTCATTCCACGTTCATTGGAACATCCTGTATATAAATATCTACACCAATCGAAAGGGCTCACTAAACCGTACAAGTCCGCCATTGAAATTTTTTTCCTATCTCTTACAGTTTAAAAGTTATTCAGAGTAAACCAAATTTGGGCTAAATTGCAAGGGTGAATTGCACCCCCTAAAGTTGAAGTTCCGCGGCAACGGAAAACCTCCTTGAGTAACACTCCATGGAGTCTACAAACTAACAAAGTTTCATCAAAATCTGCGATTTACAGTTCGCGAGGTTCCCTTGTCAGTAAAGTGTTATTGCTAATGCAGTAGAAATCACACTGCTGGATTACGAAGATTTCAAACGAAAATGGAGTTAAGATTAGGTCCCTATCGTATGAAAGCGTGCCGTAATTTAATTAGTAAGATTTTGAAAGAACAAGGTCTGTAACTGATCTACCAAGATCAAGAAGACCAACATTGTAAGTCAGTCAGAAGTCTTCAAGAAACCAAAACTAGCCAAACACTATTGCTAGAAATAGTAATCTGATTCAATATAGAATTGATTCAACGCATACAGGCAACTTCGGTTTGGAAATTTCGTAAATCTAAAAATGTATCTTTATAAACTGAATTTTTGAATTAAAGGATTCAGATTTTCCATCAAGCATGATTTTTCTTTACGAGTTGTGGCTCAGATGGAAGTTGAACCCGAATAGTTATCCCGTATATTATGGACAAATGAGACCCACTTCTCTCTAAATAGTGAGTAAATACTCAAAACTGGCGAATATGCTCGACAAATAATTCACATAAAATCGTTCGGGAAGGTCTTCATGACAAGCTGCTAATTTTATCATTGAACTAACTGTTGCTGGTGAACGACACTTGCAAATGTTACGAATTGTGTTATATCAGGGAAACAATACTAGGACGAAGGCATTGAAAACATCATGTTTATGAATTAATGATTCAATGAATTAAGAATGTTAAAAAAAAATTAATTAAATATTATTAACTGCTGTTATTGCAAGGAATGTGTTAAAATTCATGTCCCTACTTTATATTTATGAAAACTAAATTATTACATATCCAACCCCCTGCTCCAGAGTCTACTATCTAAGTAATGCATGGATTCCATAAATGAAATGTTCCTAATCCTAACTATAATTTCTATGATTCTGATAACAAAAATATAAACAGTAGCCTGCGACACATAATATTTGAGAATGATGAATATGAAATGTGATTAGTTACAAATGGAGTCTACTGTAAATAGTCGTATCAGTTATATAAATGCGCCATGGAACGACTCGTTATTCTCAGAATCGCCAAGACCTGATTATCATATAATACTTATAAAATCAAATGGCACGGAGTAGGGAAAACAACATGGCAAAAACCTTACTCTGGAAGGATTCTGGGAAAGAGTCCCAACTATACTACTGGCTGTAGGGTTATTTGAAAAGTTTGGTGCTTAGAACACGACCAGCCCTAATGAAACTAGATAAAAGATTTGAGATTAAGCTTCCCCTTAAATGATCACCCACTCTTAAAATCGCGACTAACATTTAAGTAAAAGGGTAGAAAATTGCCCGATAATTGCAATAAACTTGTGCCATCTATTATGAAATAACTAAACAAACTTAATGTTGCACTAAAGACGTAGTAGAATACTTGAAATCATATATGCAGAAGATCATCTATCGAGTAAAACTTGGGAAAAGGGGGGAGACTCGAAAAGTAATTGTGAGTTTAATGTGTTTAAAGGTCCCTACTAGTGAGCTGTTGCCTCAGTATTTCCAATACCTCTAAGTTGTTGAGGTAGGTTCCTTTTTTTGCTGTATGTAATATTGACAATTGCGACCGATGTCAAGTGGTGTTTATTTTCTTTTAAAAGTTTACCGAACAAAGAATCTGCAGTAGAATTGGATTTTACGTTACGTAAATGCTCTTTTATTTTCTAAAATGTTCTTTCAAATGTTTTCCAACATAATTGCCACTGTGTTACTTTAGATGTAAGAGCCTATAAGATGATGGTTGAACATGAAACCTGTCACCCAATTTAAATAAAGATAATTATTGTAGAATATCCATCAAAGGTTTACATTAACGTATATCTTCTCAGATTATTTACTTAACACTCACTACGTATATAGCAACTACACTTTTAGATAATAATTCAATCTTGCTGTTAGTCACTTTTAAATACCTAAAAAAAACCTTTTGAACAAAGTGGTGGCATAAATAATATGAATCTTATAAGAGCATTAAAATACTAATGGCATGATTTATGGCAATATAATATAATGCATAGACGCAAAATGAACGGTAAAGATGAAAAATCCCGCTATTTATCTCCGATATGGACGTTTCAATAAGTGCTGTCGATTCACACATTTGCATCAACATCATTCATTATCATCTCATAATGTGACATCCAGAAATACAGAACATATGTTATTGAAGGTGGATATTAAATTTATCTGAATGCCTGCGGCGTTAATGGCTAAATACAAAAATATCTCCTCTCCTCCAAATATACATATTTCTTTTACCGTTACTAAGAAGTAAGAAATTCGCTTAAACATCCAAACGAACGGCTATAGTGACAGAAACGGACAAACAAATATGAGAAAATATACAAACAATAACATCAGAAACGTATTGTATATAAGTCTGGCCGACTGTAATAATAATTTTAAGTCGTGGTGACGTCTTCGAATATTCGAAATGTTTATTTGTACGGTGGTACCTTCAGCAGCGACTTGATTATGCTCGTAAATATAAATCTGAAATTACATACGCAAGTACATTAAGTTACCTACTTTATGGGAAGATCTTTGGAATTCTAAACAGCGGAGTTCTCTAAACAATGGCTACTTACATCATGTTCTCCTGGCGAATTTAAAGCGCGCGTGTTGTTATTTAAACAGTACCTCGAAATCAGATAGTGGCCTAGGTATTTATGTATGTTGTTGTAGGTTTCTCGGTAAATATGTCTTTTATATGTAGATGTGTGGAAACTGAACTCCATTTGAAAGTACACAATGGCATCTAAAGCAGTCGAAGGTAGCGTAAACTACTGTGGAAAATATTTTTTTGTTTAATTTTTCAAGAGGTTCCTTTTATATGAAATAAATGCCCATCGTCAATACTATACACGGTGTTAAGAAATTCGCACCGGCTATGGGATGACTTTAAGCATCAAGCACTTAAAAAAATATTCCTCTACCATTTTTTAATTTGATTAATTTTCTGATTAAAAAATATTTGGAAAAATAAAAAGAGAATGCGTAAAACTTTTTAATATTATTAATCCACACGAGCTAGGCTATCGACTCTCGCCTGTTCTATTAATTCTTCTTTACTAGGGTTGCTTGTCAAGAGGGTTGTGTCATCAGCGAACAAAATAACTCTTTCTATATACATGTCGTTTACATACATATATGATACATAGCAAAGGCCCGAACACACTGCCCTCTGGTACACCACCCTTTATAATTAGCTCACCAGAACATCCGCCATTTATGTCTTCATAATGTGTTCTGCCTTCCAGATAGCTTGTAAACCATTCAAATACATTATTACCCCTATTTACGTAGTGAAACAGTTTGTCAAGCAATATCTTATGATTTACTAGATCGAACGCTTTACTTAGATCTAAAAATATGGCTATGCATGTCTCTTATCAACACTACTATATAGTTGCTTTAAAAAAGATACTATGACAGTTGAGGTGTTACGACCCGTATGAATTCCAAATTGATTATATTGTAATATACAAGGTGTTAGGTGACCATGCGGCAAAAATTCAAGGGGTTATTCCTTGGCCTATTCCTAGAATATTTTGTCCTATGATGATTTTTGAAAAACTCCTTTATTTCGAAGGTACAGGACGAAGAATATTTGCAACAGTAACAACCTTTTATTATCAAAAAGTACATGTAAGATGTAAATCTACAATAAACGATTCAATAATTACACCCAGCAATTATCCGATTTCGCAAATCGTCCAAATTCTCCACTGGAGTAGCGTAAACTGTTGACTTCAGAGATCCCCAGAAGAAATAATGTAGAGGGTTTAAGTCTGAGAATCGAGCATGCTATGCCTGTGGCCCGCCTCGACCAATCCAGCGACCTCCGTATGTTGCTGTTAAAAAATTACGATCAACCAAACTGAAATGTGGCGGTGCACCATCGTACATAAACCACATTGCAATTCTTGTCGCGTATGGTACATCCTCCAGAAACTCAGGCAGCGTTGCTTCCAGAAAGTTGCGGTATACCACGCCAGTAAGTCTTCCTGGTAAAAATAGCGGTCCAGTTAAATAGTCACCCACAATTCCAACCCAAACATTCAACGAGAACTGATGTTGAAAACGAACTTCAAATGCCTCATGCGGATTTTCATCTGCCCACACATGGTTATTTTGAAAATTCCTTATTGCATTTCTTGAGAAACTGGCTTCATCGGTAAAAAGAATCTGTGTCAGGATGCGAACTAATGTTTGCAATATCCATTGACATAATGCAATACGTGGAGGAAAATCTGCAGGTAGTAGTGCCTGAACGCGTTGAATGTGGTATGGATATAACAAATTGTCCTTAAGAATTTTCCAAACTGTCCAATGACTTACATTCAAAGTATTTGCAATTTTTCCCGTAGAATTACCAGGATCTTCCTGTATCATCTCCAGCACATTCTGTTCCAATTGTACCGTTCTTGCAGTCATTGATCTTCCTGGCCCTCCACTTCGTTTCATTGAGTCTGTTTCACGAAGACGTCGATTAATGTTTTCGAAGATTTTTCGGTCGGGGGCATTACGGGCAGGAAATCGTTCAATGTACAATCGTCTAGCTTCTAATGAGTTGCCATACATGAAATGCATGCTAGTTATCTCGGCGTTCGTATACATCATGATAGAGGATTTCACCTATTATTCACTATTAAAGACACGTCAAACAGCCAAACGTTACTCAATCTAAACAAATGCGACCGATGAGACGAATTCAAATGAAATTCACTACTAGATAAATCAGCCGTTTCATGTGATCGAGGTAAAAAGAATAACAACGCATTGTAAACAATTTTTTGTACTTGATAAACTCATTGGCGTACACCATACTTTTATTTACATTAATAATTTCAAAGAATATCGAATATGATTGTCGCAAATTTTGTTCGCCCTGTACCTTCGAAACAAAGGGGTTTTTCAAAAATCATCATACGACAAAATATTCTTAGAATAAGCCAAGGAATAACCCCTTGAATTTTTGCCGCATGTTTACCTAACACCCTGTATGTATTATGTTTTGCTAGAAACTGAATCGATCTCCTGGCTATTATTTTCTTAAATACCTTAGAAAGAAAGCTTAGCAACGGCATTGGACGATAATCCGATATGGACTGTTCTGAACCACTTTTAAACACAGATTTTATTTTTGATTTTTTTAACTTTTCAAGAATTTTTTCTGTATTACGGAGTTGTTAATAATCCGCACCAATGGACATACAATTTTAGTGATACACTGCTTCAGCAAATTTTCACCTATTTTATCATCTCCGGCTGAGTACGTATTTTTAAGTTGGTTTATAGTATTCACGATTTCAGATTCACAGACCGGATTGAAAAAGAATGAATAAGCTGCCTTAGTGTTAGGAACACATCTGCAATTTCATTAAAATATTTATTAAAACAATCTGCCACTATTTCAGATTCCCATCACTGATGACTGCGCCGTCAATATTAAAAGTAATATTCGTACTCTCCTTTATTTTATTGTGATTTTTATTGGCATTTATGATAGATCAAGCCGTTTCAGTTTTATTCAATGAACCTGATATAAGACAATCATTATACAATCGTTTGGCCTTGGCAATCATATTCCTATAATCTTTTTTAAATGTTTTATAGTTTTTCATTGTTTCTCCGTTATCATGCAATGTAAGTTTGTGTAGTTCTTTCAATTATAGCGACGTGAATCTTATATCGTTAGTGATGCAATTGTTGCTAGGTTTAACAGTGTTTCTTTTGTACTTCGTCATTAGTGTTTCGTAGTCTTGCAGAGGGGTCATTTGGTGCTCTATACATTTATTTGTTTTTCTTGTAACAACGTTGTAAATCGCAAAACTATTAAGTCACCGAAATTTTAGGAAACCAAATGGAAAATAGGCTAATCCTGCCAGATGTTATTTGTATAACTTGCTATAAACGCATCATATAAAGGATTGATCACTTCTCAGTAGGTATAAAATGGATTCCTCTTAAAAAAAATCCATAAATTTTTAAAGTTCAACTAAGAACTACGCTATAGAATGCTTTATAGCAATCGTTTGTGATGTTATTGTTATAAGAACGTGAATCCAAATGAGGATCACGTTTCTTCCCAGCTTTCGATACACACCTGTTCACGTTTCCTGTGCTTAAATCTATTATTTCTTCTTACTGCTATTTCAATAATAATACAATTCTAAGGTGAGCCTTTCTATGATAATATTTCTATACTTAAAAAAAAAAACACAATGTACTTGATCTCAATGCAATATAAAACCAGGGTGGTAAAAATACGGAACATCGCTCTGCACACTGTACTCATCTACTCCAGTTAGGCGAAGAAAACGGGATAGCCGATCCTTCGAGCGCAATAGTTTGAAACAACGAAGGAAATGTCGCCGAACGTGAACAGAAATACGCTAGGATTGGATTTAGAACGTAACTAAGTATTTCTCTTACTTAGTTAGTCAATGGGTAGGGCATACAATGTGAAGTTATATATTTTTCCACGGCTTTCACGCCCACAGCGTGCAACAACAGTCTCTTTATTTTAAAGCGGTTATTATGCCCAGTTCTATTGTTGTTCGCTGTGTGTCGTTAGGGATCTTTCTCTCTCTTCGGAATGGAAACAGGTTACAATAGAGACAATAGATTCTTTCATTATGATCTATATGAATGTTTGCCCTCTATGAGTTACACACATGATGCGTGTTCCACGTGAAAGACTTTTTCCATCGGAAGAATAAATGAATGAGGTAGGGTTTTTGTCTTTTGACGTTCTTTTAGATCAACAAAATTAAATTCCATCCCATTGTCTTCAACATTTCAAAAGACTCTAAATCTAGAGCCTAAAATGTATATTCATTATCACCAGAATTATTCATTAAAAATTTTACGCATAAAACTAGGGTGACTTATTATGATACTACTACAAAAATAATAGAACGGTTTCGTGTTGTTGCGCTAAAGTACTTATCTGACATATGCTATAGATTTAAGAATTCAACTTTTTAACAGACGATGTTCTAAAGTGCATAATATAAGAGGTCGCTATTAATTAAAGAAATTAATTGCAAAAATGTTCTTTAATGTTATTGTATAGTGTTAACTCTGCACCTCTAAACTTACTCATTAGGTATACGTCAATACATCCTTGTCATCGCGGCAATTTTCCCGTTCATCTCTTCATTAAAATTAAAAAAATTACATTGAGTAAAAGAAATAATTAACTAAAAAGAATACTTCATCTAAACTTATTTTTTTGTTAGAGTATACAATGGAATCAACGACTCAAAAAGCCATTCAACAACGAAGAACTTTACTTTATCATACCCTCCATAGCCTTCCATTACTGTTCAAATATTCAACACTAACTACTTGTATTGGATTAATAATTAATAATCTAAATGGGGATCGGACAAGGTGTAAGTATTCGCAGCTTGTCAAGTACTGAATAAAGTACGGTTTTGTATCGTTGAATAGCATTCCAATTGCGAATAAATAAATGTATCGAAGTGAAGGAAGTTTCGAACACATGGCTTTTTGAAATGTTAGTTTATGTTAAAATAAAAAAAAACAAAATCATGTTTGCTTGCTTCTCTTTTTTGTGAATTTTTTCTAGACGTTCATAATCATGTTTTTTTGAGATTACAGCGCAATCTGTTACGAGAAAAAAAAGTTTCAAACAAAAACTACTTACTTCATGGCATAGAATCCGAATCTGCAATACCAAAATGGGGGTTCCCATTTAAGATTTCAAAGTTGTCCCCCCTTCCACTCTGGGGGGGTGAGGTGGGGGATCGAGTTGTCACCATTCAGTGAGCCCCCTACATTATAACAAATCTTATTAAAATCTTTTTTTGATTTGATGCGGTGTTTTAGAGATATTCCGTTGTCTCAAGATAAAATACTCACCCTGTATACTAAGTTTTCCTGGGGTTGTGTTAACAATGACCTCTAACTTCCAACACTGACATGACATAATAATGTTCCTTCTTACAGCTCTTCTAATTTTATATGGCAATCTCATATGTTTGCGCACGGTTAGTCAATTATGTATTAATAATTCAACGGACGTGTTAACTGAGCTTGTCCTTTCAAATTAATGGAAGCAAAAGGTTTAATCTATAATAAAAGTTTCATTTGATATGTGACGCAATATTAAATCCAACACCCGCGGATTAAAACGTAAAGCGATGTGGAGTTTGGAAACAAGTGAAGACACAAAAAGACGTCACGTGAAACCTTGCAATTAAAATTAATTAATATAAAAGAATAATAATTAAATAATTCTTAGTATTTCGAAGAGTCAAGTGAGCGTAGAAAACGCGCTTGTAAATATATTTCATTTTCGTAGGAAGAGAACGTCGCATGTTTAGGTAATAAATCTTTCCTTATTTTTACTTAATTCTTTCAGTCTTCGATTGATAATGGAAGCCCATGGGTTCTCGAAACGTTGTCTCGAATTAATAAAATCTCATGTAGTGCGGAGGGATCGGATATTCCAACAATGTGTCAAACAAAAACCTCTCCAGAAACGCCAAATTGATGATATATATATATATATACTACTCTAATAAGACTGACAAAACATGAGTGCTAAGTAAGGCTGTACACATTAAAGATATGGAAGAGAAAGATGCTTGAGAAAATACTTGTTGGGTAAGATGAAACTGGAGGGTGAATAAAAAGAGCGCATCATGCATTATATAAATTATGCAACTATGCAAACATAATAAGTACATATTATTATAAAGGTGTGAAGGGAAGAAGGCCAAAAAAACAAGGTGGAAGACCGAAAAGGATTTAGAAATTCTAGGGGTAACAAGATGAAGAGGGGCAAAGCAAGAGGTGGGAAAATAAGGGAGAAGATAATTATCTGGATCAAGAGCCAGCCAATTGATATATATGCACCTATTTGGCACATATTTAGTTTTTATATTTTTACACCATAGTATAGCCCCTGATTTTACAAATACATGTAGTACAGCTATTATCTCATTCACCTAAAAATATAAAATTATATTTATTTAAATTATTTTTTGCACTTTTGCCGTTCATAACTTAATTATTATATATTTTTTGCTAGATTTTTTTTATTATTTCCATCCTCAAATTAGGAAAATGCTATCGAAATGTATTAAAAACATTCAGTAACAAAGTGAGGTTCCTTGTCGACCTTATTTTCATTCTTTATAGACTGAAACGACATCTCAAACGCATTCATTTCCAGAAGTGCAGTTGGTAGTACATTCATTGTTCCGCACACATTTTCGTGCAGCTTTTTTTTTCTCTATTATCTCCGCCTTTTATTACTACTTATATGAGCGCTTAATAACTCCGTATCCCGATTTTTTTATAACGGCCATATAATTTTTTCCACAGCACCGAATCTCCTTGTGAACCCGGCCATATGGGAGGACGCGTTTTAAGACTTTTTTTCCCGTCATCTTCTTCGTGGATGACGTGCGCATCTCGGTGTAATCCCGACCATCCTTGCATAAAAGGCGTCCTCTCTCCTTCTATTCACGGTCTTTCTCCCATCACGTGTCTCGTATGTACTCTCCGGCGCTCTCGTCTTCTTATATTCTTGTGCATTCGCTTGCATCAAAACACTATAGGTGGGCCAGAACGAGACGGCAGTATGACTCGTCTAATAATAGAATAAATCTCGTATGTCTTCCCACATGAACGTGGAGACCCTATCTGCTGAGAATCTGCCAAGCCCCTTGAGAGTTTTTAATAGGGGGAAAAAGTTCGTTCATGATAATGCCGAGGCGCATTATGAGCTAGTAGGATTTTTTTTCGTAACTGCTCTCTTGGCATAGGTTTATCTCATTATAGTAATCGTATCTATTTCAAGTTATATTAGCTTTATTAAGCTTTGTTACTGGTTCTCCTTATATTGTCGTTCAAACAAATAAACATGCACAAAGTTAGGGAAGGTACACCCCGAGAAAAGTGTATCTATTGTATTCTTTAGTATAATGCAACGCACTATACAATATATTTTATGTGCTGATATATCGTAAATTGGCGATTACACACGAATTTCTTTGTTATAGACGTCTTTTTATAGCCCATTGACTCTCTTTATTGCCGATGGGTTACAAATAATAATAATAATAATAATCTTTATTTGTACCACCACAATTACAAAATATAAGATAATAAAATAATAAATATAATACCACAAATTAGCCTTCAAAAGTGGAAACAGCGCTCGGATATAGTTGTTTAGTTAGACGCTGTTGTGAAAACACTCTCCGATAAGGGACTCCATGAGGTTGAACACCTCCAGGAGTCTCTGTCTGCATTAACAAAGACTGTAACCTTGTAAATTCTCTTGCCCATAGTTATTATTTAATTGATTTTTCTTGGTGTGCCGACTTTTTCTAATAAAAAAATGTAAAAATTATTTTGCGGCCATAATACTTATAGTAAAATATTATGTACACTGCCCGCCAAAATGAATGTCGTCGTCTACAGAGCAGTGACTGTCAAAACTACATCTGAAAACTTCCTGATTTTCATGATAGCCAGCTGTTTTACACGTAGGTATCCCAATAAACTTTCTGTCTGCATAAGCCGATGCCAGCCGTATGCGAGCCTGAAATTCGTGAGCAGTTCTTTGTTTTTCAAGTTATTTATAAAAATTAAACTGTTGCCTGTGCTACTTTTACACACTTTTACGTTCATTTTACTTTTACCACAGTTCCTCAGATAAATAAATCTACGTTCTCCGCTCAGATGCTGACATCTATCGATCCATCCGTATTTTACATTATATTCTACCGTTACGAAAAATGTAGCAATTATGGTCTGGGGGTAGAAACTTAATAGGAGAAACTTCGTCAAATTTCCCATTCGTTATTGTAATCACGTGGTAAATTTTATTATAATGCTGTCGATGGTGCGCTGTATGCAATTAGAAAGCTACATTATCGATGTAGCTCTGAATTATGAATTACTTATAACACCTCATTTACCTGCACTTAAACTGCGTTGAGTCAAACCAACAACAACAAAATCTAATGTTGTTGAGGGATTTCGATGTGTTTCTTATCACAAACGGTCGAAAGCATATGGGTAGACCAACATACAGAATATTTTAAAGTCTCAAATATTTTTAAATATCTCCGGAACTTGACGTGCTCATATTTATTTTACACATGTTGATGCTCATGTGGACAAACCTTAATGCGGTGCGTAATGATAGTTGTAGTAGGCGTGTGCATGCAGTCATGACGTCCATGTTTTACGTTGAAGATTATTTTGTTTGCTAACGTTAATATAGTGTTCTCTGTTCAGCCATCATTGCCGCAGTAACTACTTACCTCTGTCCCAACCAGTATCATTCTGCCCTATTTGATTGATCATTTATTTTTTATTTATATTTGCAATTATTTATACTTGCTTAGTAATGTTAAAAACTAAGACACCTCGTGACAATTATCACCAACCGCCATTGAAAAATAGAATAGTTAATTATGACTATGCTTTTGCTTTCAATTTTGTTTTCAATTGCTATAAGAAAAAAATCAGTTTAAAACTTTTATAAAATGCTTAGAAAAGTAAGAGGAGAATACATTTTGAAAATATACTGTTAATATACACTGGTCAACAGTGAAATTGCTTCTTAGGTGAAAGTACCCAATCCCGAATGAATTCAACGTGCTGAACACGAATATCACATTGAAAAAAGTTGATTGGCTCACGTTCCAGAGATATTGACGTTTTGTCCATTGTATAGATGCTATTGCATAATGTAATGCAATTTAGTGAGAAATTACGAAATTTTGCGTCATATTTTTCGAAGCTCTAGCATACACAAGTGATTGCTATAGTGTAAAGTAACTAAACAGTAGCAATGCCTCGTAACTGTGTTAATAGTGCAAATAACTTCTGTTATATTTGCGGAGAAGTGACATTTGCTGCACAGAAAAAGAACATCAGTGCAACAGTTAAGAAAGCGTATCATTTGTATTTTGGTTGCAAGATAGGCGACCAGGACAAAGACTGGGCCGTAAATCTTTCACAGTGGCTTAATGGCAAAAGAAAGGCAATACCATTTGCTGTGCCCATGATTTGGAGGGAGCCCACCAATCACGTTGACGACTGTTATTTCTGTATGGTACCACCAGCTTCTGGAGGCATCACCAAGAAGAAGAAATGGACAGTTGAATACCCTAACATACCATCTGCTCTGCGACCTGTCTCTCATGGCGAAGGACTCCCAATTCCAGAACCTCCTACAGATTTTTCTATCAGTTCAGACGATGAGGATGGCCATGCGTCGGCGAGTTCTCCTCAACGTGGCAGTAAGGATGATAACTTTTCTTGCTTTGACGAAACATCTGCACCACATAAAATTACCCAGGATGAAATAACGATCTTGTTCGCGATTTGGATCTGTCGAAAAGCAAAGCGGAGATACTGGCCTCAAGAATTCGACAGTGGAATCTTCTGGAACAGAATGTCCGAGTGACTTCATTTCGCACTCGCCATCAGCTCTTCGAATCTTTCTTTAAGAAGAAGAAAGCCTTGTGTTCTGTTGCGATATTGATGGTCTACTTACAAGCTCTCGGTATTGCACATGATCCCACGAATGGCGGCTGTTTATAGACGCTTCAAACTGAGCCTAAAGGCGGTTTTGTTGAATAATGGGAACAGCTTCCATCCATACCTATTGCACATGCGGTCTACATGAAGGAGACTTACGGCAATCTAAAGCAGCTACTGGAGACGATTAACTACAGCAAGTATGGCTGGCAATATATGTTCTGACCTGAAGGTAGTATCTCTGTTGATGGGTTTGCAGCAGGGATATACAAAGTACTGCTGTTTTCTTTGTCTGTGGGACAGCAGAGCAATCGATTTGCACTACATCAAGAAAGACTGGCCTCCGAGAGCATTTTTTAAGCCTGGAGAAACGAATGTACAGCACCACCATTGGCACAGCCACACAAAATCATCATTCCTCCTTTACACATCAAGCTCGGTCTTGTCAAAAACTTGGTAAAAGCCATGGATAAGAATGGACCAGCATTCAAGTACCTGCATAAACATTCCTCGACTCAGTGAAGCCAAAATTAAAGAGGGCATCTTTGTGGGCCTCAAATTAGACAGCTCTTCCGAGACCCCAAGTTTGAGGAACTTCTTCAAGGTAAAGAAAAACAGGTTTGGGATGCATTCTATCAAGGGGCAGCAAACTTCCTGGGGAATGACAAGGCAGAAAATTACAAGTGTCTGGTTGAGGATATGTTGGCTTTGTTTCATGAATTCGGCTGCAATATGTCCTTAAAGATCCACTTTCTTGATTCCCACTTAGATTTCTTTCCTGATAACTGCGGGCAAGTCAGCGATGAGCACGGCGAACGCTTTCATCGGGACATTGCCACCATGGAGCAACGGTACCAAGGCAAATGGTCTACGTCAATGCTAGCTGACTATTGTTGGACAATCAGTAGAGATGCTCCACAAGTCCACTACAAACGGCAGGCCAAAAGAAGTCGAAAGCCAGAAGCAGACTAATGTTTTCTTACCATGTATTATAATATTGACATTACACTTTTTCTGAAATATGCGTACATTTTACAGAAAACCTGTAGCCAATTCAGCTTTTTCTTAGTCATTTTCGTGTTCAGCACATTGAATTCATTAAGAAATGACTATTTTCAGCTTGGAAGCATGAACTTTTCGAAAATTTGTTCCCCAGTGATATCAACGTTAGTTCATTATTGCATACGTTGGTATTATCCAAATGGATTTTATAAGATCTCCAGTGTTACTCTTCGTATTTTATGCAAAACATTTTCGCTTCAAGAAACTAAAATCCCTTATAATTAACTCTTTAAGCCATACTTTTCTATCAACTTTTTTTTCTTCTATCTCTAATAAAACGTTGAGACAACAAAATAAAGCGAAATTTACGCTGCTCTTCATCGTGTCCGCGATAATCAGCACCTTGGGGCAGTAGTTAAACAATATAAATTGCGAATTTTTTTCTCTCCCGCGCCGGCAGCCACGCCAAGCACAATAAAATTTCGAATTCGTAATTAAGCTCCCAGGGAACAATGCCAAAGGCTCTGGTCGCTCCTCTAATGAAAAAGAAACAGTCGGCGGAGACGCGCTGTCGCGCCCGATCCGGTCACGTTTCGCCACGGTGTAATTGCAGATGGGCAATCAGCGATAAGTATTAGTTTCTATTTTTAAAACTGGCCGGCGAATGGGGGCGCAACGAGCGTCGGTACCACGTATACGAGGAGATAGAAAAACGTTCGCAATAGTTACGACCTCTCCGTCTGATTTTACTTGTTGCAGACTTTCGGGAAAGCGCTCTTCTTCGTTTCCTCCATTACATCCTGGTTATTAGGTCTAGCTAGAAACACGGCATCGGTGTGAAATAGGATGCGCACGTAGTTCCGTTCCGAGAATCGTGCCGCATGCAATTACTCTTGAATTAAACTGGATTTTCAATGTAGGGTCGGCACAGATAATCTATACTTCTGCAATGATTATTTTTTGAGGTTTCTAGAAACTAATAGGAGGTTTCACTTACAGTCATTTATGTACGCTTTAGCAAACCAAACGTTATTCTAATGAGATTAATCCAATCTACTTAATGGCAGTGAGAATAATTTCAAAAATGTTGTTTTGTCAAGATACAATCAAGACTGGTTTGGGAATGTTTTTGAAAACTGAATAGCCTTACAGGCCGCAATAAAGTCAATTTGCTGTGGGTGCCCGAACATTAAGCAATCGAAGGAGAAGAAAAAGCTGATGATTCAGCAAGAAAGGGATTATCTGCTGCATATATAAGTCCAGTCCCTGTTCTAGGAATGTCTAAAAGCACAACACGGGAGCAGGTAAGAAATTGGGTCAAAGAAAAATAAAAAGAACAGTGGAATATTACAACCAAGCAAACTAATGGTAAGATCTTTATTAAGGGACCATCCAAAAAGAAAGCTGAAGAGCTACTACAGCTTAACAGAACACTGTACACCGAAAGAACACAAAATTGGGATTAACACTGGAGATACCAACTGCAGCAATGAGATGCTAGAGAACGCATACCACATTCTGTGAGAATGCGTCTCGTCTTGACGCAAGAAGGCAAGCAAGTTTTGGCAAGCCAAAAATGAACTCAGAGGATTACTTCGTTCAACCCACCAGAAACCTGTACAAATTAGTGCAGGATACTAGGACCCTGGAATGGCTGGTATAATTTAATGAGGTAAAAGAAATGGGAAACTGAACACAATAAGCAGAGAGCTGCAGTATATCTAGAGACTCCATGTCAGACAGCTCCCACAACAAAAGCAGCATTCAAAGCAGAGTGAATACTACTCATATTTTTACAGAAAATGTTTGAATATTAAGTCAAATAGAATTAGATTAGATTGGATTAGGTTGGAGTTGCGGTAGCAAACAAAAGCCTGTTTTTAGCTGCGACATTTTCCGGTCTATTATGATCGTCCATGACCTTTGAAAGCGGCTCCTCTGTGTAGCTACTTGGTATCGCAATGGCACACAACATGAACTAAGTTTTCTTCCTCCCCTTGGAGGAATCTGCCAATAGTGTCCTCTACCGTGCCTATGTTATACAAATAGCTCTACACTGGCCAGTCAACAGATCTACTATTATTTTACTCACAGTCAATAGGTCTTCAGTAAATTTATGCCTTTGTTCCTCTAAGAATTATTTTGATTGTGTTTGTCCTGGTAATTTTTGCCACCACTCCTTGGACTTATTATGCATCCACGCGTTTTTTAACTTGCGATTTGGTAATGCCAAAGGAAGGGCCAGCTCCAACGAAGGACCTTGACGGACCACGTCAGAGCAGATCGCCCACTGCCTCATTTTAATGTTAATTTCTTTTGGGTGCCCACCTCCTTTAAGATGCTTAGATAGTACCAAGCAAGCTTAGAATCAACATTTGCGGAATTAATTGTTGCCTAGCTGTTAGCAGAAATAGGATGCCGACTCGGTCCACCTTTCTACTTCTCTTGCACCGTGATGAATTGCGACAAGCTCACAATGGAACAGCATCGTGTCCTTATTAAAGCTAACCAAAAAGTCCTTTCTAGACATTTCAGAACCATCAGCATACCAGTTCGCTATTTTTGGGGGGCCTTTCTCTAAGTTCTTCTTATTTAACACTGTAACCTTATGCTTTCTACCTAGATTATATTTCAGAATTACCTTGATTGTACATATGTAAGTTTGTATGCTGCAAATTCAGAGATTCCGGGCACATAAACATGCAGCGGTGGCAGGGTTTAGAATTACTTCCATCGCGCCAGTAGGGGTATGCCACTTAGTATTTTAGCTATTCGCGACTGCCGCGCTTTGGCCACAATACTATTGCTCCGTCTGTTATCATGTGTCTAATTGCCCGTAATTGACGTATTACCAAGAAATCATCTTAGAACTGAGGGTTCAATTTCTTTCCCACAACCTCCTGTGCCTGGGCAATGGTGGCCTTGTTGATTTTTTTTTTCTGGACATGTGGATGCCATGTGAAACTATACCCGAAAGAATTTCGTCTTTTTAATATATGGAATGCTTTCCCTTCCTAACACTAGTGATTGTAAGCCTTCAAGCACTTTTTTCTAATGAACGTGACAATTTGTGTTTTCTGTTGATGGACTCATAGGAGGTCTGGTTTGCACCAGTTGTCCATCGTATTTAGAACAGTTTGCATTTGGCCAAAGCATTTGGAAATATGCTCGCTCAATGATAACTACTTTAATATCGTCAGCATAACTCAGGCAATAGAAATCCTTTCTGGTCAATTTCTAGATTAGAATATTCGCTATAGTCTCTCCCAGAGTAAGGGAGACAAGATCCCATCTTGCGGACATTCCTTTTCCATTCCGTTTTATTGGTAAACCTCACCGATTATGGATGTAGCTGTGTTTCTTTTCAGACTGGCCCTTATCTACTGCAAAAGCTTTGGTGTAGTATCTTTTCTTCGTAGGCTCGTATGATTGTAAGCTTTAATGATTGTTGGTGGTAGCACTATTAAATGTTGCCTCAATATCTTGCAATGTCGATGTCGAATAATATGGGGCACATATAAATGTATCAAGACACTGTGAGTAATATTGGTGATGAAAGACATTCAGACGGAAGAAGTGTATGGAGGAGAAGAAGAAATGGTGAACTAGAGGAACCTCATGAGAAAACAAGGATTTTGTATAGAGGCTCAAAAATAAACTGATTAAGTAAATTTATCCAAATAAGCACCTAAGGGAAAATTTTGAGTAGAATGACGGCTATTATTACTTACAAAAGGCACAGCGTCGCAAAAGGTATGACCAGATAGAAATGGGAAGAAAAAAAGAAATAAAAAAATTCATCATTCAGGAATAGAGATCCAAAGGGCTTGCAAACACTATTTTTATTTATACAGTGATACCCCATATAGTACAGAAATTGTTCTAAATGCAACTCTAAATAGTTTGTACACGCTATTGTCATATTTCTAATGAAAGCACAAAGAATACAATACATCGCGCTTCTTTCCTTCAATGTACACCATTTTTCTGTTACTAATGACGGTTACCTACCTTATTATTATTCTTAATCTTAAAATGTATTCTTGGCCAATTAAAGTGTAATATCAAAATCAATGTAAGAAGTTAGAAAGTCGATGATCAGAAAAATACGAAAGGTCACTAAAATATTTATAGTATATCATTAGATAGAAGAAGAAGTATTGAGAATGCCTGATTACTTTTGTTTTTCTACCCGAGTTAATATGATCACTAAACTGCCAATTGTTTCGTCATAAGTACATTTTCCTCTTCGTGTTCGTAACAAACACAAAATTTAGTAACTTTATCAAATTCAAACGTTCCCTCCATCTTTAATAATAAGCAAAATCCTTGTGATAATGGTCGAAAATGAATCAGTCCATATCCGGTAAGTATATACTTTTCTAATTATTTCTTTTTTCAATCTTGTCTTCTTTTTTTTTATGGTAAAGTTCACTGTTTTGTGTAACCTTCTTCCGAACTTTTCACCTTTTTATTTCCTCTGTTGTAACTCCTACACTGAGAAAGAAGATGTGTTAGGTCAATGCAAAATTCGGTTTACACATTGCAATCCATTAAAAACAGCGGTATGGAAAGGCATAGTATTGAACAATCCTTAAAAGAGTAGTAGTACTATTTTGTAAAAGTGATACTAATACTCTGTTTATTAATCAGATTAATACAACACATAAAATCATATATATTGTTGTTTATATATGACTTAATTTTACGCTGACTTAACTTATCTCTTTTTCCCAATTTAAACGATTAAAACACGCTGTCTTTTCAAACTTTTTATTTCTTATAATTTCTATTCGGCTCCTTTTTTGTAATTCTTACTCCATCTGCACTGATAAATAAAAAAATGTAAAGGTTATTTCAAATTTTGCTTTGTAGTGTTAAATGTTAAACATTGATCTAACCTTAAATTTATGCAAACAATGTTAAACTGAACTATTTATCCAGCTTAAAACAATATTCTAAGTATATATTTAAATTTAAAACGCTTTACTGATATTTAAAAAGAAACAAACATTCAGTTAACTGAATCATTTCTTTCTCTCAGTGTAACGTCATTATTCTTTTTTTTTTTTTTCATTAATTCCCAGCTTATTTTTTCATTATCATTCTTACTCTAATATATTGGTATGCTATTAGAATAACCACTGGTACTAAACCTAATTCGATTTAATAACAAAAATAATTTTCTTATTGGTTCAAAATTTTCATTGAATATACATTAGCCACATTCAAAATCGAATCAATCATTTCCGTAGCAATTTAAATATGCTTCAAAATCTTCGCACAAATCAGTAATGTTAAAGCAATCAGACCAAGAATGTTAACTCGAAATTTAAGATGCGACGCGCAGCAAGATATCCACCTGTTTCTAAGACGTTAAACATTCACAGTAATCTTTTTAAATTAATTTTAATTCGAGTTAAATTACTGCGCAGGTGTACCCTGTCAGTTGTTCTCGATAGCTGCCGAGCAACACGCCGGGTATCAATTTGCAAGATGTATCGTGATGGCGTTGAATTTTTAAAGACTGGCATCGCTAAATATTTACAATCCGATATGAGGGACTTTGTGCCTTCATACCTAAGCGACCGTTTCCGTGTTTCCCGCAAATTTCCTGTATTAACCGTTAAATATATAAAAGCATTTCCGCTTCCTTCACGCTAAGACTCTTATTATGTCTTCTCAAGTTAAGTTCCGTAACTAATTTCCAGATAAGACTATTTCACTGAAATGTTAAAGAACCGTAACTTATTAGACACATGTTTTTGAATATTTTCTGGTGAGTTACTGGAATAGTTGATTTAAATCGAATATCTAAATCATTTAACTGATGAATGTAACTTCCTTATAAAAGATGTACAAAAAAAGGAATGGCAAAAAAGTAACATCTAAAATGTTGTTACAATTAAGAGTAAAACACGACGAGAATTAATATCTACTTAAATTGCGTGTGTATCTATTCGTTGTATGCCTAATATCTTTGCCACCAGTGAGTAACGTGTGCTTCAAATAAATCGCAAGACTACTCATTATTATCCAGTTCTTTTGGAATTCTTGGAATAACTATCTTCTTTCCTGAAATCATTTCTTTCGTTTTGAACACATTATAATTATGTTTTTAAACATTTATTAATTGGCTAGCAAAGGTAGCCGTTTATCTTATTGTTAGTTGAAAAAGTTTCAATATTCAGCTAGCTAACATGCATTTTTATTTAACTCTTCTTCCTAAAAGAAAGAGGAAAGTGAAAAAATAGTAATATTCTGAAGAGTCATTTTCCGTAAGTAATATCATTATTTAATTAAATCAATTACAAATCCCGTATTGAATTAAAAAGTTTTGTTTTGCCATTTATTATAGCAAAATAAAATTAAGGACAAAAAAGGTTTCATTCGCATGGGTTCAATGTTTTTTATTTTATTTAATATTTACACTAATTTAATTGACGTGTTATTCCTTTAAAACAGTTTTAAAGCATAGAAAAGGAATCATTGGAATTTAACGTGCTTGCCTGGTTGCATATTCTGCTTGTCCAATATACATTGTTATTATAACCATTATGATAAGCCAGACTAGACCAACATGTTATTTATAAAGTTATAAAAAATATTAACTGTACCTTACTGTATATTCACGCTTGCTTGGGATTTTTGTTACTAGAATATTATTTTTCCTCAGGATGTTATATTTTAGTAATATGTTGTGTATTCCCCTCGGTCTGGGATGAATTTGATGTCTGTTTTAGTCCCTGTATTAAATTTTAAAGTTGGTTGATTGAACATCAATAAATAGTCCAAACTAAACAACTGTTAGAATGTAGTGTGGGTGGGGATAATCGACTGATTCATAATCTAATGATTGTAGTAATCGATGTCTTTTTTAGGCCACAACATTTGGTTTTGTATTAGATTATTTCTTATTTATATTTAGAGGACCTTTTTTTAGGTTATTTTATACATCAATTTTCCATCTTAGTTAAATGATTTTTACCTGTCACCCAATATAATCGAATAACCATTTATAATCGAATTTCCGAATGATTGCTCTTTCTTCATTCTATTATGTCCACCCCTTCGTTTCATTAGCTGTTCCTACAGCCACACATTCAGTAATATCCCAGGTCGATTAAATTTATACCTAAAACGCTTCGATGTAATACTTATATAGTATTTAAATCCACATTTTTCTGAATGACGTTTACATTAGTCTCAAGACAATTTTTTGAGAAGTATCCTGCAGTATACCCGCTGATGACTTGACCCACTTATGGAGCCCCAAGTAAGTCCAATTTAGCCCGCAGTTTTTCTGGATCCGCAGCAATGCTGAAGTCATTTCTTTATACCAGAGTACCAGGCATTTCACCAATGATTTTCCCACCGAAAAAAACGAAAATTATCAATTAATTTTGAATCAATTTTAACAGTTAGAGAATATTTTGTATGTCGTTTGCAATTAGTTTCATTTTGGAGTTAAATATTGTAAACGACCGCCATCGTTTTGAAATTGTTACGAATTTTTGTTTGTTATTTAGATATATGTTGGCACAAATTGATTCTAGCATGGTTTATCATATTTAGAAGAAGTACAGATTTTACGGATATTTTCTTTTAAATTATCGATGCCTTATAGTTAAAGTTAATTCAACTGCTCCTCAATAGACGGCTCTACTAGTATTGCCTACAGAAAACTGACGAACGAACTATGATAATTATGGTCAATTAAGGTAACTGTGTGGGGTAACTAACCACAGTTGTTGACAATTCATAAATACAGAAAATTGACAATTATTATTTATAATGTAGCGTAGTTGAGTAATTTGTTTCTGTTATAAAAACTAAAACCTATTTACGTTTGTTTAATTGTCCTCTTCCTGTCTAGTGCTTTAATTAAGCATTCTCAGCATTCGGCTTCGAAAAGGGCAACAATAAACACCAATGCTGCTAGAAATGGTGGAAATATTTTACTTAATATTGCAAATAGATGTGTCTAAATAACAAATGAACACAAGGAAGGAAAATGGAAAGAATGGAAAGAAAATATTTCAATGAAAGAGTATTCTTTTTCTCATTGAAATATTTAGATCCAATTAATTATTTTCTTATTTTTTTTAGTTCATCAAGATATTACATTCACTTAAATATAAAAATATTTCTGTGTATGTGTGAGTTTTAGGGCAATATACGAAATGAAATAGGAAAATTAAATAGCAACTTATTACAATTACATAACGCAGCAATACACCGTGCAAATAACGTAATGGAACTGTCTCTCATCAGAGCAAGTAATCCGGTATGACCAGACTACACCGTCACATCTTCTCATATGTTCCCTCCACTGGAACTGAAATATTAAACTTACGTTCCGCATAATATTTGATCTAGTAGTACGGAGTCGTGGGTGCTCAAGACATGCGAGCAAGAGGCCACAGAGCCGGGGCCTTCATGGCCACTGAACCGTGCCTTGACATGGGAACTGCGTCGCGTTCCCTATTACACACTTTTACGTCGCCCAGAAAGCGAGGTAAGAATGCCACGTAAGAATATAGTTAACCGTGAGCTCTTTGCGAACGGTGCCCCGCCAGCCTTTTCGATTGTCAAGTCAACAGGTGTTCCTTTCTTATTGAACTTACCTTTGAGTAATGGCTAGTCTGTTATCGAACGGAAAAATGAGAGGATCCCTTTCAACTTGAACTAGTTGTTATAGCAACCACTGAAAGTATATGATATAAATATCGATTGTGTACATCACCTTCCAAAAATATTTGTGTTTTATTGCCATAGACAAGAAGAAAAGGTATTTGTGGGACATTAATTAAACATAATAATTTAAAAATTATCACATCTTTTAAATTTTATTGAAGTTCATAAGGAATCTTCATCCATATATCCGGACCTGAGGGAGCACTACTTCGTATCAAAACGAGTCCATGCATCTCTTTTTAGAGGTAAAAAATACGTATATTTTGCCAAAAAAATTTTTAATTTAACAATCCTGTAAAGGAAGCTTGGGCAGTAATTGCAAATTCTGGAAAGGGTAGTGAAGATTCGTATAAAAATATTCTACTTCATGAGGATGGTATCGTTGATGAGGATCCTTTTGCTGTGGCTAACAAATTTAATTCTTACTTTGTTAATGAATCCAGAAACATTGTTGCTGGTATAAAACATTCGACGTTAAAAAATGTCGAAATGGCGTCAATAAATAAATTACATATGCGGATAAATGTGAGTAATCTGTGGAGCTACATAGTATAGGAACGAGAAACAAGCGGCGTCTTAATAGGTTTCATTGTCTAATAAAGGAGGTGTACCCCTCTGAATCTAATCAAGGTTCACAACCATCTGTGACGTATTACGCAAACTTCAAAACTTTAACATCAGGAAACTAAATATACTAAAAATTGGAATTTAAGTTACAAAGTGATCCAATATAAGTTGAATGAAATACAGACTACAAACAGGAAATGTACATAAAAATAAAAGTAGAAAGGGTGGTAAGTAAGAGTAAGTTTCATTCAACTTTGGCTGCTTTTTCCATTATTTCATCTTAAATTGAGCTTATATCTTGATGTTGTACCATCTTTAACAAATTAAAGGCGAATTCAATTCGATTATTTATGCAACCGAAACTACAAGTACTGCGTACAGCTCCTCCCACAAAAAGCTTAACAATCTGAATTGCGATTTTGATTATATATTCTCAGGTTGAACTATACATACAAGTCTGTTTATTTGAGTTAATTTTATTCTTGCCAGCCGAAGAGTAGCTCACATACATAATATTTACTCGTATTTGATAAATTCATATTTTATGTCCGCTATTCATTTGGTAAATTAAGTTGTTTTGGCTACCTTGATTTATTATTATTAGTTTTCAAATAAGAGTTTCCATTTAGTTTAAGCGCAAAAGTTTGCGGCAAACCACAAGGAAAGATTTGTGTTTATCTGATATTCGCCTCTTATAACATATGTATAAACATATTTTTCATCGAAACCTCGCATAACTAAACCCAAGTTACGGACAACTGTCATATGCATATTCTTTCATAATAAATTTAATAAAACATTTCAATTAAAATTTTGCATAACTAATTGTTTTTATTATCTCTCAATACTTCCTAAATAGTTAGCTTTTTATTGTTCTTTTACAACATAATACTGAAAAATAAATTGGAATTAACTTTTGTCTGCAATTGTATACCTCGACACTAATATTAGGTCTTTCTTATATTTTAATAGTAAAAAAAATTAGAACACTGAATAGTTGAAATGAAAGCAGTAGGTGTTGCAGAAATCAAGGCATCCTTATAAATCTGATGACGCCATCGGTAAATATTGGGACAATTTTGTGTTTCAGCACGATAACTGTCCCGTGCAGAAATCGCAAATTGTGCAAAAAATTGATACGTTCCGCAAACATTTTTTTAACAAGTATTGACCTGGCCTCTAAATAATCCGGACTTAAGTCCTATTGAAAATGTTTGAGCTGCATTAAAGCAGAATATATATTTATACATATATTCATTCCAAAAAATGCAGATAAATTATGAGAAACTTCTAAGAAGTAATCGAAAATAATGGGGACTGGAGACATTGGATGCTTCAAGATTGAAAAAATGAATTTATGCAAATGTTAGAATTAGATAAAACAATAAAATAAATTTATAATGATCACATGTGTATATGTATGATACGTAACTAGCAAAGTATGTCCTTGCATTTGCTATTAAAAAATATATATTTTATTTATATTCAAATTCACTTATTATTAAATGTTACAATTAAAAAATTACGAAAATGAAAGAAAGAAACTTGTCTATCCACTATATTCCATATTGTCCGTATATATGCGAAATAAGGTATTCTAATAAATCAATAAGAACATTCTGAAACAGAAAATCTATTTTTACCAAGGAATACATAAAAATATTATTTCAACGCATGCTTGGGTATGTCTTAATAATAAAAACTAAATTATAAAAACAAGAAATCCTGTGTCGGATAAATACACAACGAATCATACATAATTCTGTTTACACCGATAAGCCGCAGTCGTAGTAAAAGCTATAGTCCATCCTAAATGCGCTCGCCACATACATTTTCGCGTAGGTCGTTAACTTTTGTTTTGGTAGGAGCTGTACCTAGCAATACATAATTCAGAATTGGTTGCAAATATTTTTAATTACTATCCCAGTGTGCTGTAGCTTCGATTGCATTCGTAATTGAAGATTTGTGGAGCTTAGATTCGCATTTAATTTGCTAAAGATGCTACAGCCGGTATTTCTACTTAACCAGACAGAATAAGAGTTCATTTTTCATTTTCAAAATTGGTATTTCACTTGTTTATGTGCTGTAAACAAAAATTGTTAACATTGCCTAAAATAACAGTAACAAGCTTACATTCCACGGTAGCGATTACAGCTATAGTTTTTCTCAACAGAAATATAAAAGGCAGTAAAATAACCTACAGCATTGTAGATAATAAAGCTGGTCCAATAAAGTTCCCTATGAAATATACCTAGTAAAACATGTTTAGAATAAGACAAAACATTGACACTCATAACGGCATAAAAACTTCGAATATACGACACAATCGTTAAAAGAGTAAGTAGGTTATATTTTCACGGATTTACAAGGCCGCAAAAAAATTGTTCGCAGTCGGCAGTGGTGGACATTAAAATTTATACGCTATCATTACGCGAGGTTCTCCACAACATCCACAACTAGAAGGTCCTTTAATAATGCACGCCGACGGTTTTCGTATAAAAATGACTGGCGCAAACTCGATGGGACCGCTTTTTCTTAATCCAAGGAGAGCAGTAACTCGCCACGTCTTCGACTGTTGACGCCGCTACACTTGGCGATGGTTATTCTTTTAGAGATTTAT
>RXPK01003439.1:0-45435 GCA_004143645.1 Protaetia brevitarsis
TACTTGTGATTGTGCAAGTTCCTTTAGCATTTGAATTCCACCAAGACGGAAAAAGCAGATATTCCTTTTTAAATAATTATTTTTATCTTACAGGGACGGTGTAGTAAATAATTTTTAAATTAAAAACATTAAAAGTATGTGTATTCAAAAAATTTCAATTTATTTAGAGTTAATATATAAATTAACTTCACCATACGAAAAAACTCCCCTGTATATCAATTTTTTTTTTCAATGAAACTTAACATTGAACACGATGAAGTGTGAGAATGTAAAGCCAATTCTCTCAATGAATGGATCTGAAACAACAAATTATAAAATCGATATCCCTTTTTCCCGTGAATTTCCGTATGCACCCTTGTGCTGGGCCATCGCATCGTCGAAAGTCGAGCGAATAGGTCAGTTTATCCAATTGCAACACGATCGTCCCTCTCTCTCTGTGCATCCAAGACGTATCTCATTCGGTTTTACAGGCCTGATTCATGGAATGTATGCACGTTGGAATTGGCCACGTGTGCGGAGTGCAGGGGCATTGTGTCGGGTTAATTTCCCGTGTTAGACAAGTGGAAAGTGGTCGCTCCAGAGTCTATTATTGGCGTAGATTATAAACTAGATGTTATATGCATGTAGAAGACGTAAACTATTGTTGGCACAAGTTTTCGATGTTGCACGTGTTTTGATAGAAGTGGTAAGAAAATGGGCTCATAAATCTCGTACCTAGAGTAGTGGAACTTTGCGTTGTTCGTGATAGAAATCATGCTTTGTATTCATTACATAGAACCTCAAAGTGGAGTTGCTGAATTGTATTTTTATTTGATGCATCGAATGAGTTTAAATCTTTTCACTATTAAGTAAATCATTGTTGGATAAAGTCATCAATCTTATAATAATATGTAATCCAGAAAATTTATGGTTGTTATTACTTCTCTTGAATTTTTATTAGCCTATATGTCATTATTATATTTGCAACATCAGTTCATAGGTTTACTTATTAACAAAATTATTATTAACTTTGTTGCAGTTGTTGCATTAATATTACACTACAGCAATTTGTCTGGAATCTGGTTGTCATACTAGAATTTAATTCCACTAAGTAATGTACAAATTTCTATATCACTGACATTTTTTGTTAGGACATTTTTATTTTTGTTATTCATTAATAAATGCAAACGTATTTCAAAACGTCCGACCATATTACGAATAGTAGCCGCGCTGGGAATTGGTCTTTAGGGATAATTAACTCCACATAATCCCGTGTAACTTTTGCTGAATTGCCATCGTATAAATTTTTACAATAAATAGTTTTTCCGCGGGCGTTATAATTTCCATTTTTTCATAAAATTACTGACCGCGATTATAACTTACTAACATTATAAAATTTGAGGACTGTACCCATATATCCAGAAACGCCTAGTTAAGAAATGACGATATTAATCGAATTCGGCTAAACTTGAAAGTGAATTGCGCATGTCTAGCGAATCGTTCCCCGATCTCGCAGCTGTCGAATGCGAGCGTATGTTGAATTGATTTAAATTGAAAAGATCGATGTGGGGAGAGCATTTTGTAGTAGTTAGGCAGAGTTAGGTAGAGAATTGTGGCGAGTGCTTGCCTTTAGACAGCGATAGCATACGTATTGCAGATGGTATATCGAAGCGTATATCTGACATACAACCGCCCAATAGAATAACAGCGTATTTGTCGACTTTGCTAACTGATAAAAATCATATTTTGCATCCTTCTTTCATCATATTACAGAATCGACAGGGTCGAAAGTTCTGTCTCTTCGTTTACAGATTTGTTTTATTTATATTGTGAAAAGCGTAAACATGGCATTAGACCTTTTGTACATGTACGAATACTTTTTGTATTTTTTAAGTAATCGAATATGCTTATTCGATTACTTAAAAAAAATCTAGTCACCGTGTAAATGTGAAATGTACATTTAAATGTTCCCCGAATTAATGACTTCTTGCTTGATGTTACATAGAATTCCTCTGCTTCAATCTAAATTTTATCTTGATGATACTATATCTTGTTTCTCTTACTCAATTTCAACTTATTGTACCTTGTTCCTATTCGTTTTAAAACATTTGCGATGCTACATCTAAGTTCCCTTTTTTAATTCAAAATATCTCCAGACGTCCTTCTTGTTCAATAAATGTTTCAAAACTTCAAATATTTATAAATTAATGCAATAATATAATACTGCTTTCAATAATTTTCTAATTTTGATATTAATCCATATTTTTTTTATCTAACAACCAAATTTTCTCTCAATTCTTCTTTTCCCTTTTTTTTTGTCAACAACCTCTCCCAGACAACTTGTACTTATATCCATACATGTAAAAAATCCTGGCGTGTAATTTTGGTTAGTGTGTTGGATACAATTTGTACACTAGAAATTATCAGAACACGTGCTGAAGAAGTACATTAAAACGAGTAAAAATAGAACAATTTTTTCGATATAACCCCAATGTCGTGGACACTATTTTTACGGGATATATTGTAATACGCCTCTACTCAATAAAATAAATGAAAAGAATTTAGATATTTCTTTTCGGCTGCCGGCAACAGACACCGCCAGCTGTTATGTTTGTTTGCGGTTTTGAGATAAGATCGTAAGGGGATGTAAACACCCGACTATTATCAAAAAGGTTAAAATCTATCTATTTACCGCTACTTGGTCAAAGTATTTTTACATTCATATTGTCGTAGAATAAGCATTTGATATTATTTACTAGTCTTACTTACATATATTTTAAAAATAATTTGATATATCAAGAAAAGGAGAAATTGAATATTAGATTTTGAATAGTATATTTTTATAACAGTTATTGACAGATCAAAGTTGGAGCTAAGTTCAATTCAAATGAACATTTTTTATTTGTTTTACAGTGTAGGTACTTATATTATTTAAACTTAGTCTAATAATATTTTTACGTGCATTAGCAATCCAGTTGCATTGATATGTTAACAGAAAGACATGGAAAATTGCTGGAATTCGGTTTCATCAAAATGTCATATGGTTGGCTACTTATTGTATAGTAATTATTTTTTTTCCATTGTAAATTTTACGTTATAATTAGTGTTGAAAATTTTTAAATGAATTTTTGTCATGATCTAAAGACACCTACCTTTACTTTATTACATGATGGTATACAGTTTGTCCCCCTTATCGAAAGACAACCGCAATGAAAGTCTGTTAGAATTTTTCAATTCGAAAGGATTCACTAGCCAACCTCCGTCAGAGGCAGACGTGTCTCAATTAATTTTGTAAAATTTAACCGCTATTTTATATTTTATAAATCCTATTTCATTCCAAATTCCAACCTAAAAATATTTTTTTTTTACATTGTAAATTTTACATAGTATTAAGAGTTGAAAATTCTTAAATGTATTTTTCTCATGATCTAGACACTTTATTTATGAAAACTAAATTATTACAAATCATCCTAACCCCGTGCTCCACCTAAAAAAGGAACTACACGAGGCTACCTATTCTAAGTACTATATGGGTTCCATAACAATTGAAATATCCTACTCTAACTAAATAACTTCCTAATGATTTTTAATAACAAAAATTAATACAGTAGCCTCGCGACCATACGAATATACTTTTGAAAATGATGAAAAAAAAATGTAAAGCTGTGATTAGTTCACATAATCGCGAGTCTACTGTAAATCATTCAGCTATCAGTTTTATTAAATGCGCCCATGGAACGACTTTCGTTATCTCCCAGCATTCGCCAAGGACACTCGATTATATATAAATACTTATATAAAATCAATGCCACGGAGTAAGGGAAAATCATGGCAAAACCTTACTTCTGGAAGGATCTGGGAAGAAGTCCGACCTTATTACTGATAGCCCAAATTATTATATCCTTCTGAAGTGCCGAAGAAGCAGCCCCACGTCTCCCTCAAATTCCGACAGCCTTGCCGTTCTCGCGTAGCTGCTCCCTTTTCACGCATTCAGAAGTTGAACAGGAAAGATGATGACCTAAAAAACAAACAAAACAACAGCAGTACCTATTCTAATACTTAATAGTAACTTAATCCTAATTATTCTAACCAAGAGTAATAGATACATTTACCTTTACTTTATATTAAATGTAAGGTGATTCCAGAATTTTGCAATAACTGTTTATTTTAATTTCAACAGTTTATTCGGTCACATGGGCATTCTCATGTATTAAACATCATATTCCCCTCACTTTGGTGAAATTAACGGACTCTCTGAGACAGTTTGTCTCCCTTGTCGAAAGACAATCGTTATAAAAGTCTGTTAGAATTTTTTATTCGAAAGGATTCACTAGCCAACCTCCGTCAAAGGCAGACGTGTCTGAATTAATTTTGTAAAATTTAACGGCTGTTTTAATAAAATCCAATTTTATTCCAAATTCCAACCTAAAAATGATTGTTATTTGTTAAACAAAGTTTACCGCATTAATTTTATCCAAATTTTAACTATAATCTTTGGGTAATTTTTCTCCAATGACGATTTTCCTGGGATATGTTCCTGTCCCGAGCCATCTTCTATGTTTAGAAGGACGATGTACCAGGGCCCCCATCAGATGCCTGTTCATACCTGCCCACCCTGATGTCCGGTGAATTCATCCTTTCGAAATACTCCTCGTCCAAATCTACCTACAAATAAAGTATTATTTTTAATCCTAATCTAAAATTAAATATACTTATAAGAAATTTCATTTTGTACGTTCGGCGAATTTTGGGGTTAGGAGTTTTTTATAATCGCTGAACAGTTTGCAATCACTGGGGAAAAATTTGTACAAACTTGGTACTTTTATGTGTTAATATTTGATATGTATATACGGTACGAACCGATATCCAGTAATTTTACCACCAAGGTTGGACATTCTGATTCACCCGTCTCTTAAGTATAGAATAACTTGAACGTACAGAGAAAACGCGGGAATTTTCAAATTTAATTTTAAACGTATTCATGTTGTCTATGATGAATTTATATTGCAAGAAGTGGAATTACTAACAAAACGTAATTGTTATTCAATAAGCGAGCTCACGTAACTTACCTGAGATAAGAATATCCTTATATTTATGCTGCTTGTACACGGTTTCACATTTCGAACTCTGTTATTAAATATAACCACTTTTATTCACACTTAAATGTTTTCTTTATCATACAAAATTGATCACAACCGATGTACGAGAGTCGTGTGCGTATGATATCTTGGAAACTAGGCATTGTAAACATGCAAATTGAAGTAGAGGACATTTTGGCGACAGTCTCCCATACCATCTCCTCACGTACTGTAGTAATAAAAGGGGGTAACTAGCTATTCGTGATTTTTTTAATGCCAGCCTGCTCCAGTTGGAAATTCTCACTCTGCATGCCATCTGACAGTTGAGAAGGTACACTTATGATTTAAACTGATGAATAAGATGACATGGATGTTAAAAATTTGATTTTACTAATTTAATTAAAGTATCATTTTTAATTTTTTTTTATACCGGGTTGTATGCTACTCCGTAGCGTTACAATATATTATAATATCCACAGCGTTTTTCAAAAATATAAACAAAATATAAAATTAAAATGTAAAACTACTGTTCAATCTAATGTATAACATTCAACACAAGCTTGTACGTGATGTGTTCTTCTTCTGGTACGATGGGCATAAAAGTTCTAATTGGTCATTCTATTATTTTAACTGCAACATCACCCAAAGGTTGATCTCAAAGGGCCTCGTTCTATGACAAATCGTATTGAGAAAGAAAATCTTCATAGCCCAATGGTTCAACCAAATCATAAACCCAATTCAACAATCGTAATATACATACAAGATATAAATATAAATACAAATACAAATTTACTGAAGTAGAGGGCGAAAAGAGGCCGCTTTTTGAAGTGTGACATGATACATTCCTTCGGACATCGACAGCGTGATGCCTAAAAACACACACTGGAATATATTACATATTTTTAATATAAATTGTTTAATTACTTTGATAACTTTTGAGTGAACGCCCTCACACGTAAACTTTCAAAATATGTGATTCATAAATAATGTATTAAGTGTTTATAGTATTTTTTCATTGAATGCTATAATGAATGTTTTCCATTAATAAATACTTAAATGGTCGTTGAGTTATAACTAAGCATTTTAATTTTTTTTTTATCTTTTTTTATACATCTGCATATTTCTTTATGTGCTTATACCTTCGTCAATTCATGGCTTTCTCGGTATCCAATATATTTGAAATAAGAAATTTACACATTGAACAAATATTTAGATGTAAACTAAAATATGAGATTTACGCACATATTGGACCAAACCTATTAACATTTTGTTCGTAATACTGAATTTTTTTGAATACTTTATTTAAAAAAGGAAAAACGTATATGGATGGCAAAAAGAATTGCTCTCGCATAAGTAGTGCACAAACAATTACATTATGATAAATAGTCAAGTATTCATGAATAAATAAATTTACTTTGTATAAGTTGAAATTAGCACAATATTAGGCATTACATAGAAAATCCTATTCGTTTTCCTTTTTTACTAAATTATTATAAATTATACTAAAGATTAACTCTTTCTTTAACCTCGCGTGGAATGATTAATTTTAAATGTTAAACGTGGTTTTGTAGCAACACTTAAAAATGTCAATACTAAATTGACGAAATGTTGTGAACAAATAAACCTATTTTGTAAAAAACTCAATTTTCTATACCATAACTGAAAATTCTCAATTTAAAGTGAAATAATTAAAATTTGAAGATTGAAGTTCGAATTAATAACCTTTGGATATCAGTGTAACATTCGAGTACTTGACCCAAAGGCAACTTAAAAACCGAGTGACACAATTTATGTAGATTAGATTGCATTTGAACTAACAGTAAGTTACGTATTGATCTTTTAGGCCGACACTGTATTATTATATTCCTAAATTTGCTTTCTCATTTGTTTTTATTAACCTCGAATTCTTTTTTTTTTATAGTGACAATTCAGTGGAACTAATGATTCGATTCTCCGTGTATTACTTTCCAAACCCATCTCAATTCCGTTTAGATCAAATCCAAGTTTAAAGAGTACATTTCCGCAAGCTGTTACAGTATTCTCCGTCACATTAGATCTTCCAATAATATTAGACGTATCTCTGGACGAAAACGATCGAATGATTCGAGTAAATGGCGATCTAATCGGAACGTATCGGTAATTTCGGTCTATAAACTTGCGAAGTAAATAGTACAGTTAGTTTCGCGCGGAGACGTAAACAGAAGAATAAGAAGAAAACGCTTTATAGCGAACTACATCGACACCGTTGAATCCATTCCCATGACAAACGGTGGAAAAAATCATCATTACTGAGCCACTGGGTGTACTCAAGCGAGTAGTCGATTTAAAGAAGAAGTTAAACGCCTGTCTGCATAACCGTTTCGGTTCCTTTTTTCTTGTTTCTTCCTTATTTAATACCCTGCAATAATGTATACAAAGAAAAAAAAATCTGAATAGTACTTTGAAATACTAACTCGATAATATACTCCGTCAAGCAATTGTTTGTTGTATTAATAAACCGGAGTTTATAAAATAAATACGAGAAATTGGATACCAAAGGTATATTTTTCGTTAAACTAATCACAAACCAACAAACAAGGAATGGCTCGCAGTCGACGTTCTCGCAAAATCTTGATACCACCTTGATCGAGTTATGTATAGGAAACGAAAGTAGGTTTGTATAACCGGCCGGTCGGGGAATAATAAAAATTACTTGCAGGTTTCTTGCAGCAATTAATTATCTGCTATGTCGATAATATGATGTTTCTATGAAGTTGTAGATAGTCGTTGTGAGGAGCCGTTAGTTACGAAAAATTGAAGCGTTTTCATTCCAGATATATGCTTATTAGTTTTAAGTGCATTTTGTTTTGAAGATATTTATAAAATGTATAATATGCTTCCCTTGTTACAAATTAACTGCAAGAAAGAAGAATACTGTAATAGAACAATAAAATTTTCAAGGTTTTTCATGACGTAATTGCTTTGATGTGAAAAATAATAATAATAGTAACTCACTTTATTTATGAAAACTAAATTATTACAGATCATCCTAACCCCGTGCTCCATCTGAAAAGGTACTACACGAGGCTACCTATTCTAAGTACTATATGGGTTCCATAACAATTGAAATGATCCTGCTCTAACTAAATAACTTCCCTATGATTTTTAATAAACAAAATATAATACAGTACCTCGCGACCCTACGAATATTACTTTTGAAAATGATAAAAAAATGTAAAATGTGATTAGTTCACATAATCGCGAGCTACTGTAAATCAGTCAGCTTCAGTTACTTATTAAATTCACCCTGAACGACTTTCGTTATCATCCCAGCATTCAACACCAGGACAACTCATTATATATATCTACTTATATAAAATCATGGCCACGGATAAGGGAAAACCATGGCAAAAACCTCTATGGGAGGATCTGGGAAGAAGTCCCAACCTATACTATGCCCAAATTATATATCTTCTGAGTGCCGAAAAGCAGCCCCACGTCTCCTCAAAATCCGACAGGCCCCCTTCTCCGTAAGCTGATCCTTCACGCTTCAGATGAACAGGAAAGATGAGACTAAAAAACAAACAATAACAATAACTAGCACTAAGCCTTGAAGCCGTGGCTAGAGTCCCGGAACACACCCAATCACTGAGACGCGTGTCCGCAGGTGACCCAACTACAAACGGTACGCATATTGCTCATAATAATAAATTCTAGAATGCATGGGACGAAAACAACTGCACGGAGACCAATTAAACAATAATACAACAAGAATATATGACTATAACTTCAACAAAGCTTCAAAACGGAGAGCTTTTTCAGAACAGAAGGTGTGTACGTGTCATCCAAGACCACGTTATCGCCACATAAAATTGCAAAAAATACATCGAAGAAAAGAGCACATCATCAATGCCTGTCCCATATGGTTGCCCAGGGACTACACAGAAGCATAATGCTGTCGCAAAAATTTTTGCACATTGGCGGCATCAAGATAGGTTACACATTTTCTACCTATAACCCATTACCCAATAAGATTAACGTATAACAAGAACTTACGCAGGTGCGTGGGAATTCGGAAATCATTATAATATTTTTTATAAGAATTAAAAATCGTTTGAGATTATAGTCTTGAATAAAACAACTTTCCACATAGATATGATAGTGTACTTGAAGGGAAAGCAATATAATTTAAAACAGAAGTATTCAAGTTTTACTCAAAAGGAAAACAGTGTCGTCACCTTTGTGTAAGTGTCTGTATTGTATAAAAATAATAATAAATATCGTTAACTGAATCGTGTTATATTCAGTATTTTATAGTTTAGCCTAGCACTTACGCATAGTATGTAGTAGATATGCTCTTTAACAGTCACATTATAACATGTGATATATCTTGATAATACACCGAACTGTTAGCAACACTAATAAATGACAGTAAATAGCATTAACTAAATCCAATTATCAATATACAAATATATGCCCATTTCATAATTAATTTAGATAAACTAGGTTTATGGTTTAATATTATGTTGTAATTTCAACAATTTTGATTTTTTTTTCATACTAATGTATATCTAATATTATAGTAACTGAATTTGCTTTTAATAATTAGCAATTTTTTCTTAATCTTTTCTTTATTCGCAAACCCCTGTTGTTGTCCAATTCTTATATTCGTAATACTTTTATGCTATTAACTGCATACATTTACTTTTACATTGACTGGTAAATTTTATTTCCATCCTTTAAACAGAAATTTAATCTCTAATTAATTAAGAAATTATGCTTTATTTTCTTGGATTAGTTATGATTCAAAACAGAAGAAGGAAAAACCTAAGTGGGCCAAATTTTGACTAGTGATCGTTAGAGGGCAAAATAAATAAATAATGTTAATCAACTATTTGAATTTTCTATAAATTAATTAATATTAAGAAAATATTATGGAGATACTCCAAACCACTACAATATACTAAAAAAGATATATGTATGTTATTAAGTAAGTTACAATAACCATTTCGTTAAGTTGCAGTAAAATTAGAAGAACATTTTTTACTGTGAAAGATGGTGTAGGGTTTCCGTTTACAAAATAATTTTAGAAAAAAGAATATATTAGGAGGTATCTATCTTATGCTCCCATTTAATGTTTAATACCTAAATCAACATGTTTTTTACTAGCTGTGTAAGTACCTATATTCTGTCGACATTGTAAATAAACAAAACAAGTTTTTGTAGCACACCTTGTTGTCTGGGTTTTTTCATTTTGTAACTTCATAATTTTTTTTTATCTACTGTAACAATACTTTGTCATTATTATATATCCTACTTAATGCAATCATCTCTCAAGGCTTAGCAGATTTGCTGTAAAGGCGGTTAATCATATTTATTACGAAACACAAGGTATTTTTACAGTGTGCATCCACTGTGATAATAGCATTATTCTTGGAAAACTGCTAAACACAACAGACACAATATACAAGCACATCGAGAAGCGCATATTTTAGAATGTAAAAGCTCTTGGTTGTTTTTAAATCGCTCTTCGAAAACAAGCCATTACACGTATTAACATCACATTTCCTGGCAAGTTTAGTCAACTCAATTTACCCGGACGCTGGCTGTTAGAGAAGGAAGTGATTTTATTGTGTTCTTATTTGAAGAGGGGGCCCACGTTGGACATATGGCAGATCGATATCGGTAAATATTGTACCATGCAAACATGAATGAATGGGTTTAATGTTCTTTAATACCTGCAAATAAGTTACATACACATAAAAAATGTTTGGTAAAATTCCTATACGAATTTTACCAAATTCGTACTCAATCGTACAGTATATCGTATAATCAATTTGTCATGTAGTTGTGGAATACATCATCGTGAAATTTCCAAATGTGGGTAAGTTTTCCAAGATTTTTCAAATATTTTGGATATCTCACAAGTAAATTCTAGGTAGTAATAATTTCACAAAAATGTTACTTGTTTAAAAGTAGAACTACAAAGAAAAATTTAGTATTTCAGATTTTTTCCTAACAAAAAGAAAGAGCTCATTTAATTGGAATTTAAACTTTTATTGGCCCTGGAGATATGTTGGAAACTTATTTATATCTTTAATGATTCGATTATTACTTTACGTTGGAACTAGTGTCAGCGGTTAGGTTTTTCTCAACTAGAATCGTCTCTCAGTGTACCTTAAAATGGTAAAATGTTATGTTTGGGTTATGTAGTAAAATAGAAATTTTTAAATTAAAATGATTAAGTTAAGGAAAGGTTAGTTAGATAGTTTAGATAGTGCTGAATTAATTCCAACGTGCATGTAAGTTGTTTTGGATATTTCATGTTCAAATTGTAGCTGAGTGTGTAAAAGACTTTAGCTGAAACATTAAAAGAACAATAAATAGATCTAATACCACCTAGCTGTAATAGTTCCAAAACAACAAGAAAACAGAACCACTTGTGCGATAATACCATGTCAGTTCTGCTTACGTCCAACTTGAACGCAGAATATTTCTAGTTAACGTATGCGCACCTTGCTTATTTATTTACTACGTGAAAATTATTTAATAACTGTAATTTCCTAAATTGTAAGAAATTTTAAGTTTTTCCTGAGAGATATTATTTTTTTTCTTCGTAGGGTAAATCGCCCAATGAATGACCGTTAACGCATACATCTACTTAATAATTTGTACAGTAAATTATTTATATGCATGTTACAGTTTGTAGTAGCTTAATCATGTCAAGTTTCATGTGTCTAATTTTAAACTAAGTAAATTACTTGATGGATATTTTTTTGAATATATTTTCACATTTCAAATATTTTTTATGCAAGAAAATCCAGTGAATGAATTAGATAGTTCCAGTTAAGACCACTTGACTCACTTTTAATAAAATTAAAATAAACAATTTATCATCAAAATTTTTAATAATTGAATTAACAACAGAAACCTAGACAGATTGTTAATAATGAATATAATGCGCTTATAATGGACTCCATATAGATACCGTCTTAGGCATCCATTGTATCCGTCTGTCCATTATAAGACATTACACTGTAATTTTTTTATTTTTGGAACAGAAGTACGTGTTCTCTCGGCTTGCTAAGTACCTGCGGAGGCTCAATAATTATACTTTTTGTTTCGTGTACCCATTTTGGTTTATTGATTTAGCCATTTCCAAGTATGCCGGTCCACTTCTTGCCATAACTCTTACTTCGTATTCTTCTTCTGTTTAGCCGTTATTGCGACCCCAGGAAAATATAGACTTTCATATTTTACTATAACGAAGTCTGCTATAGGTATATTATGTATCTGTTATTATAACTTTTCCTTGATTTAGGACTACTTCTTCGTTTGCTACTAAATAAAGCTAAAACTTTGGCTAAACTTGGATTAAACTGTGGCTAAAACGAAGGTCGCAGCCCTGGTCAGAGTTTAGCCAAAGTTTTAGCCACAGTGTGGTCAAATTTTAGCCAAAGTTTTAGCCACAGTGTGATCAAATTTTAGCCAAAGTTTGGTCAAGTTTTAGCCAAAGTTTTAGCCCAAGTTTTAGCCAATGTTTAGTCAAGTTTCAGCCTAAATTTAATCAAAGGTTAGTCTAGGTTCAGCCAAAGTTTGGTCAGAGTTTAGCCAAGGTTTGCCAAAGTTGTGGCCGAGGTTTAGTCAAAGTTGCGGCCAACGGTTTTAGCCAAAGTTACGAGTCAAAGTTGAGCCAAAGTTTAGTCAAAGTTGCGGCAAAGTTTTAGTCAAAGTGCGGCTGCAGCTAAACTTTGGCAAAAAACTTTGCCGCAACTTCGGTTAAACTTGGCTAAAACTATGGCCGCAACGTTGGCTAAAACTTTGGCTAAAACATTGGCCAAAACTTCGGCTAACCTCCGACGAAACGTTGGCTAAAACTGTGGCTAAACTGTGATGAAACTTTGGCTAAATTTTTGGCCGCAACTTTCGCTTAACTCTGGCTAAAACATTGGCTAAAAATTTACTGAGCTGTGACTAAACGTTGGCTAAAATTTACTAAGCTCTGACTAAAACTCTGGCTAAAACTTGGCTAAAACTTTGGCTAAACTTTGGTTAAACTTTGTACCTTTAGCATAGTTTGTAATGGTCATTCATTGGGTACCGGTCACTTACTAGACTGTTTACCCTAATATTAGAATGTTAGAATTTTTTTGCTAAGGAACAGAAATTTTCCCATTAATACTCATTAAATACTTGTACAGTTGACTCTCTGTATATAGAATTCTCATGTAGTATTCCAATTTGTTTAAATTAGGGGGAGTTGGAATTAAAGGAAGAGAGACCAAAAATGATGATGATTAATTGTTAATATGTGCGTATGATAAAGAGAAAAAGCAGAATCCTAAACATACAAATACTATAAATATCAAATATTATATGTAATAATAAAAGATGTAATTATTAAGGTTTAAAAAAGTCCAAATTTTTCATTTGTTTCAAAACTGTGCTATAGATTTGTTGTCCAAAGTATGCGTCTACCTTCTGCAAGTTTGTCAAAATTGATGTTCGATTTGAAGAGAGGAAAACTAACTTAAAATTTTTGTGAAATATCGCAATTTTTGATTCGATTAAGGAAGAGTTCGACTTAAAACATTCGAATTAGAGAATGACGTTTACGAAGGGATTACCATTTCTACCAAGAAAAATTACCTAACTTTTTTAGTGCGTAGTATGGCCGGTTTTAAAATCTCTTGACAGCGCCGGCGGTAGTCAATTTTCCTTTCATAATATTGAATGTAAAGGTCAATATATTTACTCAAAGCATTTGTTGCGATACGGTTATTTCACCTTACTTTAAATTAAAATTTTTCAATTTATTCCTCTGTATTTTCTTCCCTTCTTCATATTCGGCGAGCGAGACCACCTATTCTATAGTGTAACCTTGGCGCCGAAGAGCACGACTCGTCCGTCGAAAGCTCGCGTTCGTGTCGTGTTCCGGCGTTCCACGTTTCATTCAACCAACGTGCATCGTGCGTTATACCGGCTCCAACACACATCACTATAACAACACACAAGAAGTCGAAGTTTTATTTTGTTTTATTGGAATCGTTTCTCTTAGTGGCGTCCTATTGCCAGAAAGTCCTCGATTCCACTGTTGCTCTATGATAAATTTTACATTATAACGAAGAGTATATTCAGACTCGTTGTTGTGCGCTTATACTCTCCTCTTTGTGCTTTTTGATATTTTTTTTCTGCGTGCTTATCCTATTCCTAGCGTTCTAGGCGGCCCTTGGAAAGCTTCGTCAGTATCCGTTACATCAGGTGAGTTTACCTGTAATAGATTGATAAAGTAAAACAGTTTTATAAGTGAAGTTTAAAATATATATGGGTGACATTTCGCAAATAAAAAAAAATCAGTCCGTTATGCCTACGCGGATTCTTTAAAAATACCGTAAAAATTTCACCGAATTTGAAGATATGATCTGAAAATATAATGTAACTGAATGGATGATAATATTTATTCATGTCGGCAATTTTCATAAAACTAATTACACTTTTTTTGCAACTAAATCTGTATAAGAAGAACTTTACAATCTTTCAACTTTTTCTCAAGTATCAGGGAGCAGAAGGCTATAGATATCGAAATTGTTCAAATAAATCAAACCAACATAAAAAATGTAGTATAAAATTTTATGAAAGAATCCAGGCTAAAATTCAAATAAAATTAATTTAGTCACAGACGTATCTAACATCGAGATACAAGAAGGTTATTATAAAAAAAGCAGTTCAACTTTCATTCATAAAATTGTTCTACTTTCTTTACTGACTTAGTATAATAAATACAGGATCATGGTCGGTTTATATTTTTTCTTTAATTATTTATAGTAATAACCATTCCAATCAATACACTTATTCTGAAAGCGGCGTCTTCTACTCGTCAAAAAGTCATAATTAAAGATGTGGCCATTTTGTGTATTTTTTATAACCACAACATTATCTTCTAATTCTTTGAGTTAACGTGAATGCTAGTAAAGTGGACAGCAGCGTTTTATTCTCTACATCTTGGGAGTTAAAAGCAAAAAACCCGTGGTTTTCTGTTTTACTATGGATTTATACGTATATACAATTCGCAATAATCTTAATACATGAAAAAATAAATATTACCGATCTTAAACAGTATAACACCTGGTATTATCTCAGTCGCAGCAATAAACTACCAGTATTCAATATTCACGCGGTGTTTACTATTCAGTGGTGTAGCAAAAGTCACTCACTCAATATCATGAAAACACTTCTTCTTTTTCACAAGGTGAAAACTACTGAAGGATAGAATGACGTCAATGTTTAAGATTGCAATATGACACTGGAAGAATATTTTGATTTTATTAACTTTAAAAAAGTGTCTGCAGGATTATTTTCAATTGAAAGCTACGCTAAAACAGCACAAAGAAGCTATTATAGGAAAAATATAGGGAAGGTGTCAGTAATTAGGACAGCGTCAGGAATTGGTACACTTAATGAATTTTTTGGATGGATGTCTAAAAAAATGTAATTAGCACTTTGCTCGATGTTAATAGCTTAAACGGCATAAGGTGAAATGCTACTCAATTGCGATAAACTTCGACATATTGAATATGTGTTTCCTAGAAAAAGTGAAAATAACTAGGATGAGTAAAATTAACTCTACTATTTGGTATTAGCTAACTCTATATTTAAGGGACATGACCACCAAGTGAATTTGTGCAATACCCTAAGAATTACCTGTACTCAAATAAGAGAAAAGTAACCCTTAATTTGAAATTACATCTTCATTTATCTTGTTAACTTGTAATTTCAATGAAACTCAGTTCCATTAAAATGAAATTCAATTGCGATATACTCGTTAAAGTATAACCAAATGTGTAATTAGTGTCTGTAAAATGAGATTATATAGGATATTTTCTTAATATAGGTATAAATAATGTTAATATTTTATTTATTTATTTTAATTTTGAACAGAATATGTACAGAAACAAAAATTAAAACACATTATTAAAACATAACAAAAAAATATATAATGACTCTATACATATTCAGTCTTCATCCCTCATCTTCACCTTGGAGAACTCCCATCTCAGAGGTTAATGGTATTGAAGGCCTCTTGTTTGATTTTATTTTGTCGACTTCGGTTACATTATTTGTAATTATTTATTTGAAGGTTTTTTTTTTTCTCTTAGTACCCGTTTGATTTTTATTTTAAAACGTTTAACGTTAACAAGCGATTTCCATAGAAAATACATGAATAGGTACATATAAAAAATAATTTGTAAGACAATTATTACTTTTAGGTTGATCTCAATCTTCGGTTGAAGGCTACGTTAAATTTACAGGTTCTTTTGATATACTGTGTAATTGTTACTACAATAGCGCTAGCACCTTTTCGTCACTAGATAAATGGCATCAATTTTCAGTTCTTTGTGCACTAATTTTTGTTAAGGTGATTTATCACTCGAATCTATCCTATATATTCTTCCATTCTTCTAAAAAGACTAAACTGTATTGACGAAACGAAATCGTCGCGGATAAGGACAAATACTTACTTATTGGAAAAAGTTGAAATTAACGCAGAAAGGTGTCACTTTTCTTCTTTCTGGGAAAAGAAACTAGTTTGCTTTGATTGGTAACATCTTATCAGTTAAAGTGTAAATATATATCATATAACTCTGAAATGTGTTAGTTACAATAATAACTCTTAAAGTGAGAAGAAAGTGAAATATTAATATATTTTATCAACAGATTGTCTTCTAAAACGAGTTGATATAACTGCTATTTTCGTTGTACATATTTAACTCTTTTGATGTAAAATTTACTCCCTATAAAACTCACTCCGTATTTTTTTTCTGTGTATAGTTTATTATCACTATTTTCTAGTTTTCTCTGTGTAAGTTTAATTTCTTTAACGCACAGTATACAAACAAAACACAATTTGCCACATAAATTTTTGAAGTTCTATTAAGTGTTATAGTAAAGATAAATACATTTGCCTTAAATATTCATTTATTTCTTAGTCATTGTCGTTTCACTTCGTTAACTTTACTTCCTCAACCCATCCTAGCCAAATGAACCTCTAAGTATTCTGTCGTCATTTTTAGAAGATCAAGTACACATGTATTGCCTTCAGTAGGATAATGCTAAATAAAATTTCTAGAAATTATCTTATTTGACAGGCAAATAGATTCTTTTAAAAATTAATAATTCTGGAATACAAATATGTTTCCTTTCCTTTTTTTTTCTAATTGCAATATTATTGTATAGAAGTCAGAAAATCAACATCAAACGTTACTAATTAAAATTTTGTAATTATCTATATACCGTATGTACGAAATTTACTTGTCAATGTTGCTGTATAGTTTAACCTTCAAACTATGAGGCGATTGTTCTGGTTCTGGACACATTCCAGCCCCGTCTAGAGTTTTACAATTAGCATTTTAGGGAGTTAGATACCTTGAAATGAAAAAAGAAACACTTTTTTTATTAACAGAAATTTCTTTGAATTAAGTTTTGATTAAGTTTCTAGTAGTTTTATATTCGAAAGTATTTTTTGTATGTTTTAATTTATTTAGATGCAATAATAATGACATATATATGTGTAGTGAAGCGATAAATAAACAACAAACAGGAATATGAAAAAAAAATCATTAGTATTGGACATGAGAAAGATGTTAGCAAGTTTTCATCAATTAAATAAACACGGTTCTCTACATAAAGATGTCTTGGTAGTACACCTAAAACCTAACTCACTAACGATTGCTTTGTGTTTTTAAGCAATGCATTATATAGATGTAGACTCATATAAAAGAAGATTTTTCTAGTAATCTTAACGTACAAAACGTTAACAAAAATTTTTTGAGTTAGTGTTGTAGTGACAATATCTCTGGTGCGTGCCTATTTGTATATGTGTTGTATCGCACAGGCATTATGTAGAATAATCTATTTTTTTTTAAATAGGCTCTACATGATCGCTTGTATATCAAAGTAATATTCTCCAAAACATACTACCATATCGCTTCTCCGGTGGAACAATGACCTAAGTGCAATTTTTCATTTTGTTTAGTTTATTATTATTAATTAAGAAGTTGAAAAAAACAAAAATTTAAAACATCATTTTCTCAAAACTTAATAATTTGCACTTAGGACGATGTTCCACCGGAGAAGCGATATGTTAATCTACTACGAACATTATCGTAACAATAAGATAACAAACTGATTTTGATTGTGTAGTTTGGCTCTTCTTATGATACCTTCTAACGTTAAATTGAATAGAGTTGGAAAGATTGGGTCTCCTTGTTTCACTCCCTTATTTATATTTGTTTCTTCTGTTGTTATTCCTTGGAATTTTACTTTCATGTTTGTGTTTTCCAGTAGTGCTCCTATTAACTTTATATATTTTTTTGGTATTATGGAAAATAACTAATTCTGTGAAAACTAGACGTTCGTTTTATACCAAATTTTATTGACTTTATTTGCTGTTAAGTAACCTATAATTTAGCAAAAACCACATCATTAATAAATGACAATAATGACGACTTTTTGTTATTTCTTAAATTTTTAAATATCGGTATAAAATTTAAAGAGTTATTTGAATTTAAATATCTTAAGTATGTTTAATTTGAAGATATGGTGGTGTGAATAGGGATTTGTTAGGTGATCGGTCCTATTAAAACACAGGGTATAGACACAACTGACCAAGAATATTTGGCGTCAATCAATAAAGGATATGCTCCTCAGAAATCAACATACAACATTGTATTAAAATGACTTAAATGTGGTATTAGCTGTTTAGTATGGCATATCTACAAATTTTACAAAAACTTGAAGATAATGTTAGTGGGGGATAGTTTTCTTTAAATGATATATCATGCGGGTTAGAATACGTTCTATTTTCAGTTGATTAAATAATTCTCACATTTATAGTTCATTTTATTGCATTGACCACATACTATTAAAAATATTACTAGTACTATGACCACGAAAAGAGAATATAAGAAGCAACTTTTAGCCACAGGAGTTTTGATGAAATAATTGTTTATATTGCCAGACAACTTATCGATAGTATCCTAAGCAAGGATTTGAAGTATTAACCTTCCTTGTTGGCGTGTAATGCCCTTAGAGTATATACAAATAAATCTTATTTCTGCTTATTAACATTTTACTTAATCTTCAACTTGACCTCTATCTCGAGTTTCATGGGTAAATGCAATGCTACAAATATAACTCATAACAATAAAAAGTGGGAACAATATCCTTACAATTAAAACAAGATTTTAATTTTTGTTCCTATGTAATTTGCCCACATATAAGGTAATTTTTGTGACTGCTATTTAATGCATATAAATATGTACGTTGAGAAAACTTTAATATTTTAGTTAATTAGTGATATTGTATAACATTCCTCACATACTCATATTTTTCTTTGTTCTGACATATTTCTCTGTGCCAAAACCAAGATTTATGGCGCTAATTTGAAAAACTTACTCTAAATGTATATATGTATCTATGGTAATGTAAAATAACACTGTAATGAATTGCCTTAATTGGAGTTACTTGCCTCTGTTACACCAGGTATAGTAAGACGCGTATTTTTCACTTTAATCTGCTCCTAACACGAGGTATTAATAAAGAGAAAATATTTTTCATTATTAGAATGGTTATACCAGAACCGCTAACGAAGAATTTCTTTCTGCGGTCAACAGTGAAGAGGCTCTCTTCGTGCATGCTCTTTTCGCGTTAATTATGAATTAATTCCAATTCTAATTAGTTTAATTGATCGTTACAAAATAAGTCACCGTTTATTTATAACGTGGAAACACTATTTGCATTGGTGTTGTGTTGGATACGTCGATTTATAAACTCTCTCTTTACTGTTGCGAGCTGCTAATGTGCTGTATGTAAATGAATCTCGTAAATTTTCGTGCCCAATTTGAAAAGGCCGTCACAAATTAATTAAAGCCAAAAATTGTGGTGGCAGTGTTGACATAAATTACTATTAATTTAAAACCAGGCAGATGGTAACACAATGCGTCGATTTATTTTATTTTGTTATAGAAGTTCCTAGAGATACAGCTATTATTATTGCTCTCCTTGGCCACATTTAGGAAGTAGTGCAGGAAATCATAAAGAATTAGTTTTGCTCTAAAAAATCTTTATCCGATGCAAATTGTATCCGGTGCTAAAAGAATTCCTTGCACGATTTAATCAATAAAACTTAATGGTGTGTAAATTAGGATCTATTTAGATTGTAATTAAATATTGCTATAACATCAACGAGTAGGGACTAATTTTGTAGATGATATTTCATTTACAAATAGTATAGTAAGTTCGAGAGAGATACTAATCTTTCCATAAGCAGGTTTACCGGTAAAAAGAAAAAAAATAAACATGTAGGTACATACTTCCAATTTTAATATACTAGACAGCCCAAATTAAGAGTTTGTGTTGCTAAAAAATAATAACTTTTAAATGTACAACACAATATAAAAGATATCTTCTTGGCCGTTTATAGAATTTGAAAGAGATGCCATTTTAGATAGGAGGATGACTTGCTTGCCTTTTTTTGTCAGTTAATTCCAGTCCACGAGGATCACATATATTTAAGTGTCCAATACATCTTCGTGATGCTATTTTCTTTACGGTGCGTGTGTACTCAATCTCAATTCGTAGGTTTTCCATACTTTTCTCCACATCCTGTGCTCTCAATTTTGGATGACATAATTTGTTAGTTTCATCAATTGGAATCTCAATGCTTTTACCTGAATGTTCAGATTCATGATTTTATTTATTTTTCTTTCCTTTCCTTAAATTTGTAACTCCTTCTTCCATTCTTTTACTGTTTTGCTTCAGACGATCCTTTGCATTTGGCAAGTCATTCAAGGGCTTTTCCTTCAGAATGTTCCCTTCAGGAAGTAAAGATAATCGATGGAGAGACACTTACAGTTCGAAATAAAAAATAACGTGAATATTATAACAGATTTTGACAGATCAAAGTTGGATCTATTTCAATTCAAAACTTTTTCATTCTTTTTTACAGTGTATTTATTTTACTTAAATTTAGTTTAATAATAAAACTTGTATGTGTATTTATAATCCAATTTCATTGATATGTCAACAAGAAGACAGGGAAAATTGCTGAGATTCGGTTTGATTCAAAATTAACGTGTGTACAAGGTTGCATACCCACTGCACAGTTAATATTATTAAATATTTAATATTTTCGTAGCCATTTTTTGTTGTTGTGGGAGCCGTGTCATCTGAAATTGCTAGAAACACTGAAACCTCTTGGATTTTTGGATTTACCTCGCGTTTCTTTTACCCGTTAGATCATACCAGCCACTATCCTAGTACCCTGTACTGACCTCTACAGTTCTCTGGCTAGTTGATCGTACTGCTGTTCTGGATTGATTTTTGGCTTGTCAAAATTGCCTGTCTTTTTACGGCCAGAGCCTCGCATTCACACGGAATACGGTTCCTGCCCTATTACACAGTCTACGATTGGTAGGTATCTCCAGTGTTGATCCCAATTTTCTGTAAGTCTTCTTTCAGGACACAGTTACTTGCGAGAAGACTTGTTACAGTGCAAAGATGATTCCTTCTGAGCTGCAGTAGTTCTTTGGTCTTCTCCTTCGATTGTCCCTTAATAGGTGCCCTCTAGATCCGCTTATATTTATAAGCCTTCTGATTGATTTCTGTTACACAATGTAATGTCGCATATTCTTCTACTTGAAAGACCGTGGCATGTTTTCCTAGAAGAAGAGTGATCATTGTGTTCTCGGTTTTTGATCTGTTTGTGAACCAGATCAATTTCCCGAACTTGTTCTTGGTAGCTGGATTGACACCAACTCATGCGACCTGTGATTTCCTCGAACTTTCTGCTAAATAGATATGTCTAAATCATGTGATCTGATCTCAATCCTAAAAGGTTGAGGTTGGCTTGCACATGATAAACAACATTATTTCCAATCTCGCGTATCTGCCGCTTGGCAGTTCTTGCAATCTAATATGGCTCATTCTTGCCTTCCCCTCTAAGGAATGGGACTTTCCCGCATTATCACCATGTAGAGAAGAGAGCTCTAGTAGGCAATCTGTTGCTGTTGTAGAAGTGGTCCACGTTGTGCCTGATATTTCCCAACACATCTGTTTCTTTAAGTTTAGTTATAGCAGTTTGTTTTTTACATCTTTGTCCACCATACCAGGAATGCATAGGTGATCGCGGGTCTGACCACTGTAATGTATGTCCAGTACATCATATGTGGTCTTCATCCCCATGCTATTTCAGAGGTTCCTCTATCCAATATCACCGCACTCATTGTTTTGACGGTGGTTAAGCATAATCGGAAATTTAATTCATTCTTAATTGGTTTAGTACTTGCTGTTTTGATAATAATTTCTTCACATGTTGGGCTGTGTAGAATTTAAATTTGATTACCATTCAACTTTAAACTCCACACAACACCACATTGAAACTTGTCTTATCTCTTCGTTGCAACATTTTCTTGGATAAGGCAGCGCGCAGCAGGTCAGCAAGAATTGGAAAACAAACACTGCAACTGATGCACTTTTGTTAGATAATATTACAAAATGCATTAGTGAACCTTCTATCTCTGATGGAGATAACTGCCAGTAGATTGCACAAGTTTGCTGCCCCAGGTGTTTAGCTGTGTTAAAATTGGAAACAATTGCAACCAGTCTGCACGTAACTGCACTTTTCACGCTTGAGGATCGAAAATGACTTCCTGGAAGCTAAACCAAAATCCGTTTATGTGTATCTCCCTCGAATATACTCTATTCTGTAGCTGTGCAATTCTAAAACATGCGAACGAATATTCTTCGGCCACCAATGAAATGGTGGTAAAAATAAATACATCAAAGGAAAATCTCGAAAGCGTGTGAGAATTGCATTCTTTTTCGGTTACTTAATCGCCCTGCGCAGGGGTTGCAATGCAAAGGAATGTTTTCCATCGACTATCGGTAAAATTTTAGAGCTCAAAAGAAAATGTGAGCCATGAAAGTCAGACTGTTAAGGTCATTTTAAAAATAATATGTATCTTTAGAATTTAACGAAATTATTTAATTATAGGTATATGTATGCATTCTTAAAAAAAATGAGTCAATGCATTTGACAATTCCAAATTATTGTGCAAATTAAAAGGAGAAATGTCATTAAATGTTCGTTTTTTTTTCTACTGCAAAAAAAACTAATTACCTTGTTTCAAGCGAATCCGCTCTTTGGAAAATTTAAAAATAAAATCTTTGGACAGACTTCCATTTTCCGTTGTGCTTTCGGTTTCCATTCATGTGTGTCTTTCATCTCGGAAAGTAATAAGTCTCGAACCGTTGCTTCGTCGGTAATCTCCCGAGCTCTCGGGTCTTTAATATTTCTGTTCCGTCTAGCGCAAACATCGCTCAATCTCGCGAAACGAGGACTTTATTACAAAGCTGGATTAGAATATGTTACTAGATTGCGATGTAAAATTAGAAAATAGTGGTTATTGCAAGATAGCTTTTGAATTTCTAGTTAGTTCTGCCAATTGTAGAAAACGATAGTTTTTAGAAAAATTTGTATTCATATTATATTTTATGACATGGAGTGGGTATAGTGTCATGGTAAAGGACATATGTTAAAACCTTTCCATTCTATATTTTATTTCAAATTATTTTTCTAAAACAACATCTTTCGGCAAACATTTCCCATCTTCAAGTTTAAAAAAGGAATAAGGGAAATATTACATACTAATATCGAACAATTATTGTTTTGCATCAAATACAATATTTTACATTACCAACACACCTGTGATGCTACATAAAATTAATTTAATATATTAACACAAATCGGTCTTTAATTCGTCTATTTATACTTCAAAGAAAAAATTAATTTTCAACTAACAAAAATAACATTAATTTTTATTAATATGCAAATTCCTAGAAGATTGGTGTGTATATTAATTAGAGAGAAAAAAAATCGATTTCCAATCCTATCTACTGCAACATGTTTCGGTTTTACAACCATCATCAGGTAACTATGTCTATAAGTGTAAATTTAAGAATTCTCTCATCAAATATAATATTTTATTTGACACATAATTTTATATAAAAACGAAGATTTGTAAATAGTAAAAAACATTTAAATTTTTAAATTTTGAACTTCAAATTTTAAACTTCAAATTTTGATTCTTAAAAATTTTAAATTGATAGTAAAATTATTTAATAATTACCTAAAGCTTTTCATCTTATAGTTGCCTGATGATTGTTGTAAAACCGAAACGTGTTGCAATAAATACTTGAATAAATAGGATTACAAATCGATTTTTTTTCTCTATGATTAATTAATCTTTAAGTTCGCTCAAACAAAAAAAGCTTCTTCACCGTATTTAAATCCAAAATTAGTGTTGAAATTACCATCTTTGGCTAAATCAGTGCATGTAGCTGTTTGAGTGTACAAATGACAGTGATAGTAGTTATTGTAAAAAAACTGCTTTAAAAATCTGTTTTAAATATACAGGTAATGTCAGAAAAAAAACCAGGATATACTCAAACGATACAGAAAGATAATCGAAATTGACAAATGACCGAAACAGTGAATGACGCGACGTTATCATTTCCGACAGCCATCAAATAATCTGGCAGCAATTTCTATCATAGAGGAGGGGGATAGACGCATATAAACGGGTGTAAAATGAAAAAGGATGTCCATAAGAACAATACTTGTTTTAAAGCTTGAAGTGCACTTTACTTAGGGTCGTAGGAAATGTAGGATAAATAAGTCATCGGAATGTATCTAACGCACTTGTGGAGTCTCTGATTTTGTTTTCTTTTTTTCGTAATTTTAAAACTGAGCTCGAATAAAATGCGAATGTTGCTTAGTATATAGAGTTCGAAGAAATCAGTTTAAACGAAAGCAAAGCTTTTCATAATATTTCTTAAAAAGGTGGATATTTAAAGCATATGTTGCCTTAAATAGTGTGTCAATGTGACAGAGTATATAAAATTTAATCACGTCAACAATCGCCTGTACACGCAGGGTTCAACTGCACCTTAATACCTATCTTGGTGTAATTATTAAAAAATCTTTTTTTGCACCAACGACACCAGTTCAATTTATTTCGCTTTGTTTGAACAACGAAATTACTTTGGAAAGCTTGAAAATTTCCTAAATTTCCCATCTCAAGCAGAATGGAGAGGGTTTGTTTATGCACATAAAAAATGAAGCCGGCTTCTTTTGTGCTAATAAAACAAAGAAAAGATATTTATTTTCCAACGCAGAACTTGTTATTATATTCCAGCACCAAAGTGTCATTGAAGTTTATCATGTTTTAGCAAGAAAAAACAGCACTTAATTTTTATGATTCAAATTTTGTATGTAATCGGTGGTAAATATAATACGATGTATGGAATGATAAACATGGATGATCTCTTTATTTTCCTGTTTACATATAAAAAAAAACTCTCTGCGCATGTTAGATGATTTGCAGATGTTGCAAAAATCAATAAATTGCTTTCCAATTTTAGTATATGCGCCCATTTTTTTTTTCACAATACGTGCGTCAATATTCATCAAGGTTGGGAAAAGCGTGCACTTGCATGTACTTACCATAACGAAGTTCGCTACCGAAAATATGATTACACATTTTAAATGTTTATTTGAGACGTAACAGTTGATATTTATTTTTTTAATTTGTTGTTAGTGAGTGTACGCCGTCGACTGCCTTAAAAAATTATGTAATGCATAGAAAGCATAAAGATAATTGTCCTTAAAAGCTAATTTTAATTCTGCAACAGACCTTGCCTTCTAGTTATGACTCATAGGAAATAATCTATTGTCTAGAAATATTTCGTGCCAGACTATGTTTTAGTTCTTATAGAGAGTGTGCATTTGATTTTATTAATACCTACAAAGTTTTGTACCTCTAGCTTTTTTATTGATAAAAGCGCGATTATCAAAAATATATCACTATTAAATTTATGAATTAATATTAGCCAATAAATTAATTAAATCCATATGTATTTATATTCTAAAACAAAGTTGTTTGATATACCATTGTCTTATTTACACTAATACGGTGTTATTTTTTTTAGGTAGGTCTACAATTTCGTTTGTTTCGAACTAGCCAAAACTACTTAAGGTAAGAGTTTGTATATGACGCATTTATTAATGTAATACTGGATATAATAAATTTTATTTATTCTTATTAATCCAGTTATTTTCATCTGTAATAATACTTTTAAATAATACTATCAAAAGTATTTGGTGGTTTAATTAAGCTGTATTTTACCGATTGGATGCCCGAACACGTTAAAGAGACTGCAACACAGATATTAACATGAAAATGGCGCTCCTCTTCACAAAAAGTAAAAATAAATTGTTACTCTATTTATTCGTACTTATGCTTTTATCACTTTACGTATAAATTAATTAAATTCGACGTTCCTCTCTACTAATCTGAAGAATTCATTTTTTTTTGAATATTTAACATAAAAGCAGTGATGGGCGACTAATTCTGAATACAAAAGAGCACATTACCCTCATAAAAAAACCTGTGTGGAATGTGACATTTACCATGTCCGAATAAACACAATTTCTCTGACATCTACCATGAAAATGTAATAGTAAAAAAAATGGGAAACTATATACAAAAAGCCCAGAGGCTGCAGTTTCTCCCAGGACTCCATTCCAGGCGGCTCCCACAATAAGAAAAGCCAACCATGAAAACAAGCAATTGCCGCAGTCACTGACAGGTTGTCGCACGTATGTAAATAACGTGGTACTTCCACTTCGAACTGTATTTGTGGATTATGATTATAGTACCAAAAGTACTAACTTTAATTGGAATGAAATTATGACTGGGTTAACAGAATTATTGAAACATACGACACATCTGAAGAGCACAGGATGAAAGTCAAAGGATTAGCAAAAGCAGCGTAATGAAAATCATAGCAAGATTCTGAGCAACCAATTGCAAAACATAGTAAAGCAAACCAGAAAGGAATATTAAAAAACCAAAAAGGCAAGCAAAATAAAAGGCTAGTTATTCGTAATGTCAAAGGAAGGAAAAATATTAAAGAGAAAAGAGAGACTTACTTATTACAGAAATAACAGGCACCCGAAGAAAGTGAAATTCACACAGAAAACAACGAAATTGCAGTGAAAAATGAAATAACGAAGAAATATCAGAAATAATAAAGATATTGAAAAGAGGTAAAGGCCTGAAAATTATAGAGTAACAAGTGAGATATTAAAACAAAACATGATGGTACAGAAACAGTATAGAAGCTGTGAAGGCACTACATAACAAGATATGAAACGAGCAAAAAATGTCTGAGGACTGGGAAGTTAGGATACTTTTGTATCCCGTAAAAATTGGAGACAACAAATAGTGCAAAAATTATAGAGGAATTGCCCTACTGAGTAACATATTAAAAACGTACGAAAGAATCCTTGAGAAAAGGCTGAAAATAACAAGTGAAGTTCCATTTAAACAGACAGAGTGCAGTTTCAGAAACGGTAGGGTAGTTCAGCATAATATACTTACATTGAAATAGCTAGTCGAGAAAAACATTAGTAATGATAATGTATCGGGTGAAAAGTTGTGAGCTGTCGATTACATTCTGGGCGACTTGAAATGGGAGCACTTCAGCTGTAAGCGTAGCTACGGACGAAACCGCAGAACAGATTGCCCTCAAATGCCATCTTCAGGTCTGTGGGCCGAAACCTGTTGTCTTCAATATATTTTTAAGAACTTTGGGGGAATGCAAGAACGTTTTCTTTCTTTTTATTATTTATTATCGTACCGCATTCATGAATTTCAACATATAATTTATTTAATGTCATACTAGGATTTTATTCCACTAATGCACAAAATGACATTTTTCTCTAAGACATTTTTATTTTTGTTATTTATTAATGTTGTTTCAAAACGTCGGACTGTGTTACAAATAATATTAATGCTGGGAACTGACCTTTCGGGATAATTTAGTGCAAACAAATCGTGTGTAACTTCTGCTGAATTGTCACCGTAAAATTGTTTCACAATCCTCGGGCCTACAATATTCCATTTTTTTATAAAATTACTGACCGCAATCAAAACTTACTAACCGTTATAAAATTTGAGGACCGTACTCGTACCCTAAAATCGCGTTGGCCTTGTTAAGAAATGAGTGAAATGATTCGAGCGCCGACTAAACTGAAAGTGAATGTGCACCTGTGTTTACGCATGCCTAGCGAATCGTTTCCTTCGCCCCGTAGTAGATGGAATGAGGGTTTGTTGAATTGATTTAAATTGAAAAGATCGATGTGGTGATAGCACTTTGTAGTAGTTTGACAAAGCTAGAGAATAGTGGTGAGTGTTTGCCGTTAGACAGCGATAGTATGCGGATTCGAGATGGTAAATCGAAGTGTATATCTGACGCACAACCGCCGAATAGGATAACATGCGTATTTTTCGAATTTGTTAACTTTTATTCATATTACGGCAATCGACAGGTCGAAAGTAAGCTCGTGGTATACTTATGTGGCTTTGAGAAGGCTTTTGAGTCTATATCACGGGCTCTGATATGGAAAAGGCTTAGTAAAGGGTAGTAAATTTTAAAAAAACGCAATTTGTAGCATGTATATATAAGAAGACCAAAAACTATGTGAAAATGAGAGATACGCAATTGGAAGAGTTTTTGACTAGGGAAAAATTGCGACAAGAGGGTGTACTTAGTCCTACACTTTTTAATACGGTTCATGATAACATCTTGAAAGAAATTAAAAAGAAAATAAGGGAATTACGACTGTTATTAAGGTAGCTTTGGGGAGTAGCTTTAAGAAAGAGGAATAAGAAAAGAAAATTAATACCGAAAGAATTAAAGTTATAATAATAGGGAAAGACTGCAGAGAAATAAAAGTTTATGGGTATAGATGGAAACACGTTTAAAGATCTTATGTACAAATATTCAAATATTTAGGAATACACACACATAAAATTAATAATAGACTTGAAAGTGCGAAAAATATGTTATGCAATTAACCAGGCTTCTATATAATGATATGCGATAATATGAGTGCTTACCTGTCAACCATTGTCATCTTTACCCTATTATTTTATGCGGACTGTTTCACACTTTAGGAAAATCGAATTTTCTTTACAAGTAGTAAAACAAATTAAACTTTATACAATAATAAGTTTACACAAGGAATTTTCCACAGTGAAAAACGTCCATTTACATCAGCCCAAGCCGTGCGATAATCACCGCTTTCGCTGTAATTAACAGCTTAGCTTCTGCTGTGCTGCTCCTATTACATGAAGTCTGTAAACTTTCGACAACTACTGAGCGGATCTTGAGACGCATCAAGTGTACCCAAAAGCCTCTTCGGCCGGACAAACACAGACAATGAACAAACAATCAATCGACGAAGGAAGCAACAATAGCAGTGCGAGATTGCAGGCAATATCTGGCCCGGCTTTCTATTGTAATATTGTATGAGATGCTCTTTTCAATCGCACACGATGGGGAAATCAGATGAGGAAAGTAGATTGCATCGAACGTCGGATTTCTTTTTTATAGGGTAAAAGGAGAAAGGATGAACAAATTATTGTGCGCTTTAAACTATCTAACACATTGCAAGTAACTTCGGAAAAGTGGGTGGACAAGATATTTTTGCACGTTACGATGTATCATGCATTGATTAATTTTCTGCAAATATTTTAAAATCTAATAATGACGGAAATGCTACATCGCTATCTATAAAAATACTTATCGGGAAGGATTTAGAAGCTTCCAGGGGTATTATGATAAAAGTTCACTCTAAATGAGTTTTAGGTTTAACTAATACAGTACAGTGAAATACTGCTCAATTCCTGTTGTCACCACTCAGGTATTTATATAATTATTTTTATGTTTTCTTGTTTATACCAATTGCGATAGTAATTTCCAGCTGGTTTTATTTCTCTAAATTTTATTTAATCATTATGAAACCTCATAATTTTGAATATTCTATGCGATTAATTTCACAAATTCTCAAACTCAATTATCGTTTAGATGTCAAACGTTTCCTTCAATTACGATTAATTGAGAATAAACTCAGTCATTTCATGTTTAATTACCAACTATTGTTGGACACAAATATAATTCAAATTGCTGGTGAAGTTTACGTCAAATTAATTACTTAATTTCTCGTTAATGATTAGTAATGTACTATGTCTGCCTCTATCTCCACGGTATGCACACCCTACGTGTCTCGTCCATCAACTTTTGATAGAAGGTTGTTTTAACGCCGCGACATTAATTGAAAAATATGGCTTTCGATAAAATCGATTAGCTTTATTAATATAAGGATTAGCGTATCTAAAATGTTCAACGAAAGAGGCTGGCAGACTGATGTTAAGTAAATAAATTTTATGAACGTATAAACAACTAAGCTAGTTGTCGGTCAAGGCTTTTCCCATAAGGTTTTGGCAATATTTGTATGACATTGTATATAATTTTATTCCATATGTGCGCAGATAAACATCGTTGGTGAATCATGCAATTTATGCAAAGACGTACATACAATATTTATCTCGATAGACTACATACATGTTATACTTAATAATAATTTTTTAAGTTATTCTCTGCCAAATTTGGCATAAATGCATTATAGTCGCTTAGCTAGTAATTGTAAAGTACTCTTATCTAACTACATACAAGTTTTTTTTTTTGTATAATAATATTGGTTAGTGATATATAGATCAAATAGTTCACCCATAGTCAGGGCATGGTAGGTCCGAACTATTCGGGAAGGGAGATAGCGTGAATTACTTTATTTCGCCAAGAAAAAGCAATTGCGCACTATCGACTGAAGCGATGTATCACGTGGTATCACCAACGTATCCCTGCTTCTCTCTTGCCGATTGTTCCGACATATTATACCCCGACTATAGGTCGATTGTTTGATCTGTATACATAAGCGTTTTAAGCTAGCAAACGACCTTAGTCATCATAACTAACAGCTTCTTGCGGGTTTCGCCGTCTGTCAAAACTTTCGCTCGACGTTTCGCTGTTCATACTGACAGCTTCTTCAGGATAACTGAACTGAAACGTCGAGCGAAAGTTTTGACACATGGCGAAACCCCCAAGAAGCTGTTAGTTATAATTACACCGGCCGTGAAAGCCTACGCAGTGTGACCTTAGTCATCATACTTGTTGTCAAATTTATCAACTATTTTTGTGCTAAAATATTCACATACGTAATATTTCACAATAAATAATACCCTGCGGTAAAGCTGCCGTTGTTACCTCTATAACATCTAAATTTATGGCAGATTATTGATGTCACATTTCTGTCCTTTACATAGTATACTTTTGGTTATCTGTAATCATAACGCAGTTGATGGCAAGGATCAGTCCGCGACAGTCCGCTATCGTAGTATGCGATTAAGGGCATCACTCTTTCAACTAGCACAGCTCGTATTAGATGTTTATATTGTAAATATATCAGATTAATATCTTAGAATTGTATTTGCCCTGCTATATGTGTTAAATTCGTTCTGTTACTGGAAGGAAATAGGAGAAGCGCCATCTATGGGCAATTTCTGTAATACATATCATTAATTAGGGTATTTGCCTATTCTATCATAGGGAGAAAACTGCTACAAAATAGATGTGATGCTACTATCGTACTGATATTCTTCAGTTTTCATAACCCAAAACGTAATTTGAATCAATGCTTTAGGTTAGTCTATTGAAGCGCATTTTTTTTGCTGAATAGATTAGATTAGATTAGTATGGACCTATTTCACCCCGACCTTTTCGGATCTATTGTGATCCCCTTTCTCCTAGAAGACGCTCTCTAATTTTGCCCTCTTAATTAGGCTTGTTATCTCTGTCCCGGTGATTTTTGCCGCCACTCCCTGGACTAATTATGTATCATTTTTTTTAATTTGCGATTTAGTACTGCCAAAAAAGGGTCAGCTCCAACGAATAACCTTGACGCACATCGCCTGGCCAAAACTACTGATATGATTCATAAGGTCAAGTATGGAGTTCCACAGGGTTCTATATTAGGGCCCCTGCTTTTTATCATATACATCAACGACTTACCTGGTAACATCCAAAATGCAGAACTCTGTTTATATGTTGACGACACTTCTGTTTTGATTCAAAGTAAAAATCGTGACGACCTTCAAAGACACTCCAAAACGATCGTCCAGGAGGCAGGAAATTGGTTTGCTGCAGATAGCTTAAAGATTAATACGAGTAAAACCCAGACACTGCGCTTTACTACCAAAAAAAGCAGAGCAGCAATGCAGCGTTAAATTCCTAGGCTTAGTGATTGACAACAGACTGAGTTGGACAGAGCATATCAAATCCCTCGCATCAAGATTAACATCTACATTGTTTGCGATAAAAAGGCTGAAGCGGGTATCTACCAACGAAGCGGGTATCTACCAACGAAGCGGTCAGATCAGCTTATTTTGCTTCCTTCCACTCCTTGATCAGCTATGGGATTATTTTTTGGGGTTTATCCAGTTCTGCAGAGAGAATCTTCGTGCTGCAAAAAAAAAGCAATTAGAGCTATATGTAGACTTAAGTATAACGAGTCTTGTAGGTCCTACTAGAGAAGAGAGTCGATACTTACGCTACCTTCAATTTTAATACTACATTTAGTAATATATGTACGTGCACTCTCATAAAAAACTTCACATTTAACGGAGAAAATTACGATTATCAAAGCCGAAACAGAAACAATCTACTAACACCCTACCATAGACTGACGCAAACACAGCATTCCGTCGACTATTGGAGGTCAAAGCTATATAATTCATTGCCGTTGGATCTAGATTAGATTAGATTAGATTAGGATTGGGGTGGCCTATCGACCTGTTTCACCGCGACCTTTTCAGATCTATTGTGATCCCCTTTTTCCTAGAGGACGCTCTCTAATTTTGCCCTCTTGATTAGGCCTATCATCTTTGAGAGCGGCTTCTTTATGTAGCACTACTGTGTGGGTTCTCCTCCCCCATATTAGTAACCTTGTCCTCGCCAGGCCTTCACATTGGCACAGCACATGAACTGGTGTTTCTTCCTCCTCTTGGCAGTATCTGCAGGTTGCATCATCTGCCAAGCCTATGTTATACATATGCCTATTCAGTCTACAGTGACCAGTCAGCAGACCTATTATCATTTTGACAGTCTTCCTGTCTTTATTCAGTAGATCTCTCGTGAGTTCAGGCCTCTGCTCCTTTAGGAACTCTTTTGCCTGCCATTGTCCCGGTGATTTATGCCACACTCTCTGGACTGATTGTATATCCATTCATTGATGGATTTTTTAATTTGCGATTTGGTAGTGCCGAAAGAAGGGCCGGCTCCAACGAATGACCTTGACGAACCTCGCCTGGCCAGCTCGTCCGCCGCCTCATTTCCTCTCACGCCGAGTGGCTAGGGACCCAGGCTAGGGTTACTTTCCTTTGGGTGCCCACCTCATTTAGGGCGCTTACACAGTCCCAAATTCAGCTAGAGTCCACGCTTGAGGAGCTAATCGCTTAAGTTGTGGACTGGCTGTCGGAGAAGATAGCGACGCTTTTACCCGGTGCGGTACATCTTTCTATCTCTCTGACACAGTGGTGAGTTGCAGCAACCTCAGCTTGGAACACAGTCGTGTCTTTGCTGAAGCTTACCGAAAGAGCCTTTTAGGTTTCTAGTGTATATTCCGCTCCAACGCCGTAATCCGTTTTAGAGCCGTCAGTAAACCAGTTTGAGTCCGCTCTACCGGGGCACCTGCCTCCCAGTCCTTCTTATCTGGTATTATAACCTGATATTTCCTTATCTAGGTTAGGGTTCGAACCATGGCATCACATGGCATTCCTAAAAGAGGTGCCTCCTTGAGTTCGTTCTAGCAGTTTTTTTATAGTCAGCCCCGTGCGACTTTACTTATCGGTACTTGACTATGTAAGAGTCTATGTACTGTGGACCTTGGGGCTCCTTGTACAAAAATATGTATTGGTGGCAGGTTCAGAATTACTTCTTATCGCGGCGGTAGGGGTCGATCTCAACGCCCCGTGGCGCACAGGCACGCCTAACCTCTGCACGCCACCAACGCCTTGGCCGCCCCGGCCTGCCGCGCCTTTGGCCACCATGCTACTGCTCCATACGTTAACATGGTCTGATTACCCTTGTGTACAACCACCAGAGTCATCTTGGGCTAAGGCCCCAATTCTTTCCACAGAGCCTCCTGCACCTGCCCAGGGCGATGTGGCTTGCTAGTCAATTTTTGGAATATGTGAATTCCATGTGTGCCTTTGATCAAACCATACTCCCAGGTATTTCGCCTCTTTGACCGTATGGAATTCGCTCACCTCCTATCACTAGTGGCTGTAAGCCTTCTAGCGTTCTTTTTCTTGTAAACGTGACAGCCTGTGTTTTTTGAGCATTGACTGATAGTCGCTCTTGTGTACACCATTTGTCAACCGTGTTGAGAGCGGTTTGCATACGCTCCACCAGAACCTTTGGAAACCGCCCTCTGACGACTATTGTAAGGTCGTCCAGCATATCCAAGGCAATGGAATCCCTTACCGGTCAGCTTCCGGTTAGGTCATCTACCAGGTTAGCCCACAGCAAGGGAGAAAGAACTCCACCCTGCGGGCATCCCCCTCCCGCCTCCGCCTCAATGGTAGCCTCACCAATTGTGGATGTGATTATCCTTCTTTCCAGGCTGGCTCTTACCCACTGTAGAAGTTTCGGCGCGACGCCCCTTCTCCGTAGCGCCCCGATGAGTGAATTAGTGGTAGCATTGTTAAATGCTCCCTCGATGTCCAGGAAAGTCGTCATGGCTATCTCTTTGTCTTCTATAGACTTAGTAATTAGCCTGTTGAGGTCATCTAAAGCGACCTCTGTAGATTTTCCCGGTTGGTATGCGTATTGTCTGTCACTGAGTGGCTGTTCTCTCAGTGCGGTGTCTCTTATGTACCTATCCACCAACCTTTCAAGAGTTTTTAGTAAAAAGGAGGATAGGCTTATTGGTCTGTATGACTTCGGCGTTTGATCGGATACTTTACCTACCTTAGGTAGGTATACCACCTTCACCTCTTGCCATGCAGTTGGGACGTATCCCCAGGCTATACATACTCTGAAGATTTTCACGAGATGTGGCATCAGTACCTCTATCCCTGCCGTTGGATCTAACACCGCTACCCTTTAATAAATTTCAACAAAGGGTGAGACGCAAACTTTTCGAGATGGAATGTTGCAGCATGCACGAATATATAAGTAGAGCTTAAGATATCTACATCCAGTTTGTTTTTACTGTAGTTTTATATTTGTAAAAAATTGACTCGCCATAGGCATTCTTTTACCTGGTATTGTAGGTTTTTTTTATATATTTTTTTGACAAATGTAACATGTAACATGTTTGCTTTTAATGACCTTATTTGTAATTGTCTGATTCCAAATAAACGCCGAATTAATTATTATTATAGGTAGATATAAAGTATACGACGTCTGTCCAAAGATCAAACAAAACATTGTATCAATACTTTTTATCCAATCATCGCTATTCCTCTTCAAAAATTGGCTAAAATTGGAAATTATATTAAATATGTTATCTTTGCTTTATTTAAACATAGAAGAAGAAAAATTACTGCTGTTCAATCTAATCATTGGTTAAATAAAATGTTTTCTGTTTTACGTGTGTTCTACGTGTTCAATGTTTCATATGTAAAACTTTACCGTTCTATAAACGCGTATATACTTCTGAAAGCAACCCTTGTAAACCTTAATCATTGAAATTCGTTTGGGTTCCCGTAGTAATGAAATGAGGGGTTTTAGTTGTGGTAAAACTTCCGGAGCTTAAACCTGAAACCACCAGCACGACATCAAAAGACTAAAACGATCGACTTTCCCCGTATGACGTTACGAGTTTTGCATTGCGTTTCTTATTCTTCCGACAATTTTCAAACGAATAAAAAAATCCTTTGATTCCTTACCTTTTATAAAATCTACTATGCCGTATTCAAACACTATTATATACCGGGAATCTCATAAATAACGTTTCGATAACTAAACTTTGATGCTTTACCACTCTAAATTTTCATCTAAAATTCATATTATTTCGCTATATTTATTAAATTCCTGATAGGTCAAATCCCAGCAAATCTATCGATATTAGTACGTAAAAGTTTGGAGAGCGCGAAATTCCCGACATAATCGGCGGGATTACAACCCGCAACGAAGCTCAATTTCACAGGAAGCGGTGATTTATCGGAAATTTTACCGAAAATCCGCGCCTGCCGCGTGCGGATTATTGCCAAAATTATGGTAACAATTTACGCAGCCTTCCGGATTACAAATACCTATCTTGTTGATTTAATTGGGAATGGTTTAGGGGAAACTTTTGAAAAGAACTATCATTTCTGTTTTTTTTTAAATTTTAATTGGAGAAGAATCTGGATTATTAAACTGGCTAAATCTCATAACAAAGTGGCGGAAGTTTTAAAATTAGGGAGTTTGGAGGTGAAGGAAGATAATTCAAGCATTTTTAGTATCAGCCGAATAAATAAAGGCAACTATCGATAAAGCAGGTAATTAAGCAATTTTGAAAAATAGTATAACAATCTACATACTTTCTCAACAATCCCGTTTTGCTCAAATATGGGTGATTGATTTTTTTGCCAGAAATTTTTATTCTTATCATCACTAAAGTTGGGCAAATTTTCCGGCGCGGCAGGTACGTATCCAGAACGTGCGCTCCAACTCATATACTCCAATAAAGCAGATGAACCGTAGTGTTGCAAGTCACACACCAGTGCCTGTTTTTCTTATATAATATAAAAATATTTATTTTATCTAAATATGTAGTGATATAAAATGCGAATGCATCGCAAGGTGGCCCGTTAGTTCGCCCGCTTTGTCCGATTTTGTCCCCAAAGAAAATTTGCACAAGTTTATTAATATGGCTTACGTTTTATAAATACATACTAAATTACATTAATACGATTGATCTGCTTTATTTATATTATGTTATTTGAGGCCCGCGTCGCAATACATCTCTGTTGCGCCGGACAATTGCCCAACTCTAATCATCACTCATTCGTAAAAGCGTATATTGTAAGGTAAAATAATTTTTACATGAAAATTTTAAACGGAAAGTAAGTAATAAATATTAGTGATGTATAAAACTGCTTCTTTACTTAGCAGTACAACGGTTTCGCACTTTTGGTTAACATTTTAAAATTGCTACTTTGTAGCATTCTTCTAAATAGCAGTATACGTTAAACAGATAAAATGTTCTACACTTGCACACCACTCCAAAGCTTTGTTACCGTTATTTATCCGTTATTTATATTATTTACATCTTTTGGTCAGTACTATTTGATTTTGGATAAATATATCGTTGTAAATACTATAATATATATATATACTCCTAGGTATGCGTATTTTTCGTAACTAAATATTATTAATATAATAATGATTAAAAACGAAAAAGTGAGTTCTTGAGTGAAAAGATAAATGGCATTTCTATCAATATGAACGGTGATTGTAACAAGTAACAATAACAACTAGTAATGTTCTAGGGGTTACTTTCATAATGATCAGTTTCATAATATATGATTATTGTTTTGGCAAGTTATTCTTAACCAAAATCGATATAAAAACTTGGAAAACTAATCGCGAACTAACACTAACATTGGTGGGTTGTACATAAAATAACTAATATAAATAACAATAATTATATTTGAATAAAGTTGTCTCCACCTGGCTGACAAGCAATATTTCATTTAATTTAGAAATGTGTTATTTTTATTCTATTATTACTTAAGCGGTTGCAAGTTCTATATTCGTTCTTTCTAAGGTTTTTTTACCCGTTGCTTTCATTATTTAACACACCACTAAAATTAAGTTTTTTAGAAATACCTTCTTTTTAGTTTGTTAGTCATTTTTTACATTTTTTTTACGGTTAAAAAACCATCTATAGATATGCCACAAAATTAACACGACTGTTCTTACAATAAATTTTCCTGAATTATAATATCAAAAAATATAGTCTATGCATTTCTTTGTCTTGACTATTCACCACCCAAATTCTATAAATAACAACATCATACACAATTATTGTAGTCTTTCATTACAAGTTACCACCAAAGTAACTCTAAATAGAATAAACCAACGTATAGTGCAATAATTAGTGCCAATTATTATAAAATATCAATGTGATTTAATAATAAAGAACATTCAAACTATTACAAAAACCTACTAATCTCAATTTATATTACGTGAAAAAATTTTCTTTTTTTATATAAGCACTGCAGTTAAACTAAAATGCAAGAAATGATAAATAGAAACAATAAAAATCAATTTACTTATTAAATTATATTACCTCATTTTCACCGTTTGTAAAAGAATAATTTAATCATTGACAAAAAATAATCTCTTCTGCGCCACGCGCCTTCCAAAGTCATCAAGACGATCTAATTACCCCTACGCACGATACTCCCCTTGCATAACATATTTAGAAACAGTTGCAGAAGTAGGTTATAGCTGCTAACGTAAAGAAGAAGTTTTATATATATTACATTTTCATACACTGCTTTACTGCTACGAATATACGTGTATGTTTCACAACATTCGCACTTGTCTACTATATCAGGAAACTACTACAAAAAGTAGCAGCTTCTTTTGATAATGAATAGCTGATCATCATCACAAAAGATCATCAATTAAAAGATTGAAGATTTTGTGGTTCGACGCCTTACGAAGTTCAGGCAACATTACCGAAGCAAGAACATTGCTCTTGATAACCAAAGTCGATACTTCAGGGTAGCATTGTCGTTTTATACCAATTAGAAATGAATTCTTAGAATTTCTGCATATTTTATTACATTAGCGATCAAGAGCACTTTATAAATTTATTGTCAGTTTTTTCTTGTTAATTGGAAATATTCAAATCATAACAATGCTCTGAAGGCGTTCGATGGTTACAGATGTTAATAAACGTAACAATTTTAAGTGGTTAAATATATTTTACTACCACCCAATTTTCTCGCGTTGGCCGAGCAAATTGTCACCCCAGGACTGAGATCCCTAATTTTTTCACGTACACTGTAAAAAATTACAGTAATTTTGCCATGGTAAATTAGAAATTACATGTATACTTGTCATTTCCACAATAAATCTGTAAATTGTTTACATGTTTTTCTAGGATATTTCCTGAAAAAAATTTCGTAAAATTTATCCTTTTCAGAAGTTTAAGATGTAATAAAATTCGAAGGAAAATACAGAAAAAAACGTACAATTTATGTTTACTAACAAAATTTACTTAAAAGTGTAAAATTGACAATTTTTGTATTAATTGGGTAAAAATTGAGATCTTTATTTTTACTTGATAGCCGCAATTGATTGTTATTAGTCATTAACTGTACGCGTCGCCAAATATAGTTCATAAAATATTACTACGAATTTAAAGTACTATCTTTGAAAAATACTCAGCATGTGAAATTTACTAGATGTAGAAATTTACTTATGAAGCAAATTTCCGGTAAAACTGTAGGCAACTTTTTTTACAGGGTAGAAAAATTTGATAATTTATGTACGTTGCTCTAAGCTATTCCTTTAATGGAAATACATTGCCTTAACCTACCTATATGTGGTAGATAAACTAGTTCTCGCTAAAACTTCTGATAGAATTATATTCAATCATGACAGCCTTATAGACGTATATAACCAATCGAACCGACATATAAAAATTTGTACTAAACAATAATTAAATCATAGAAATTAACTATATTATTCTTATAATTGTTCTGAATTACAATATAATTTTGCCTGTAAGTTATGTATACCTAAATGTATATGCATCTGTGACAAAAAATGTGATTGTATTAATATACCCAATTATCACACTTATTCTATTAATAACTTGAACGTACTTACTTACCGTTGGATCTAGTGTTAAAAATGGAAATATATATTTAATCAGGTTCTTGCAACGGACACCATCACATGCGTTGGAAAAAAATGGAATAATTATGTGCATATTAATGTATAATGTTTAAGTTTTTAATAATTGATAAAAGCAAATCGCTTTAAGATGTAGTGTATGCTGGGTATGTGTTAACATTCCGGGTACCACAGAAAAGTTTACGCCCGGAAGCAATGTTGGAAATTATACCTTCATTAATCGTGTTTGTTCGTATTAAGCAATCAGATCTGAACTTTCGACGTATAATGATGTAATTATATATGATTAAAATCACTGCTTCTAGTTACGCCTATTTACAAACCTGACTGCTACTGTACGCATAGATACTACATGTACGTCTCGAGAACGTTCCAAATTATGGCAGGATAAGCAGGAAAATGCGGTCTCAATTTTTGATAAAGCAAAAGTGCATTTAATGATAATGCCTCGTGATTGTGGTTAATATATTTTGAAAAAGGTTCTCAACTCATAAATTCGTCAAAACCACAAATTATATAAATTCAAATATGGAAATTATTTATAGCATTTCCTGTCGGCAATTTCGATATTTGTATTTTGTCTTTTAGCAAAAATTATGAGAAAGGAATGATTGATTGTGTGCGGTCGCTTTTTTGGATGTTATTGCAGATGATTAGAATGTGAAATGATTTAATTTTGTAAGTATTTTTTGTTTTTAATTGTTCCGTTTGTTTATCATTTTTCTCTATGACCTGGTGTTTTATAGGTTGGACCTACTATCATTCAGAAACATTGTATTCGAAGCAGATTTGGTAAACAGTTTTATTAACCGAAAGATAATATACATTTATTTATACCGGTCTCTTTTTTTCTATTACACATACAATTTCCCTATGTGTAAAGTTAAAAACAAATTGTCAATGCATTTAACTGGGAGTAGCAACCAATTACCTCATCAAACAAGTCTTTGATTGAATGACGTATGACATATCTGAAATTTTCTATATTAGTTTTTTTATTATTTTATTATTAATATGTAGTTCACAATGCAAAGACCGTTATTAGTTCAATAACCAAAATAATTGACTTTTCAGTAACTATAAAAAATTAAGCACGTATTAAACCAGTTTAATCTCCTAAAATATAGGGCATCATGAATGATTGAAGAATATCCTTAGTGAGTCACAAGTTAGAAGCTTTAAGACATGGAAATGTACGAATTTGTCGAACAACCAAAACCATGTTATGTTTACGAGTTGAAATTATTTATGAACGAAAGTAGCACATATTAGAACTTCTAAAGTACATGTCAACAAATTTTAGTCAACCTAGTTGAAATAGTTAATCGTGACAATTTAACAATTGCAATGTTGAGAAATTTGTCAAGAGATTTAGATTATTAAAGAAGTATTACAGTGGTTACTAAAAAAAATTGAAAATAAATTGCAGTGTATAGAAGTAAACAGAGAGAGCTACATTGCAGTGTACAACAGAAAGGTTACTATTAAAACTTTCGATTTTAATATATGCTTACACATCTCTTATTCATAAACCCGCGCATCTACACTAAGCTACTATTAATACACTTGCTACCTAGCGAAAGCTTTTATAACAATTGAATATTTTGGTGGAGTGCACAAATCAGCAGCTTACAAAACTATTCACCTTTTTACACGTGTCCTTATGGATTTGCATCGTGATTGCATTATTTGAAATACTATGGTATGCTCAGCAATTTGAAAGTAATATTTTATTTTTGGTAAATTACAGTGTACCATTGTAACTGATAACTATGAATATAACATGACACAAATGACTCTAAACGAAACCAAAACGAGAACAGTCGTATGCGTTAGAACAATGAATAATTATATTATTGTAAAGAGACTGCCTTGCCTACCAGCTTCTAGAATTAACAATTGAGAAGATATTTTAAGTTTGTTTTTATGGTAGTTTGTTTTAATTGGTAAATTAATAATATACTTTAATTTGCGCTTTACAACATTATTTACATTAATTCTGCCAAAAATATTTTTGACAAACATGAACTAGTAGAGTATAGAGCTTATAACATGTACCCAAATAGCACATTTGTCCATATCATTAATAGTGTAAACTATATAATAAAGAATGAAATATATAATACATTTCAGTCAAAAAAAAAAAAAATTTTGATAGATATATCGAAATAGAAATGTTAGAGAATTTTTATTTCTTAACAATATAGCAAACACACATGTGATGTGGTTACTCTGCAGTAGGCAAAAGACTAAATTGTTTAAAAATCTAGAAACCTATAATTAAAAATGAATTTGTTATATAAGATCAAATTCTTTTTAAATTTCTAAGAGGGTATATTGGACTTTTTTTAATTGGAAATTACTATCGCTGGTGTTCACGACTCTACTAATTCCAGTGGACCAATTATGGCGCACTAATTGACAAATATTCTAATGCATTTACCTTTAAATAAGTTTGCATCAAAACATGTTCAGCTCCGCTTTTTTTTTAGTACTGGAACGAATGGCTCGACGCGACGCTCTTTAATGGTGCTAAATATTAATGTCGGAAGCTACATTAAAAATTGAAAACTTGCTTTATAAAATATGAAAATAATATATATTATAATGAACAATCAGAAATAAAACATAACACAATGTTAAATATTTTGTATGAAGCTACTCTTAACTGTGGTGTGCAACACTTTAATTTATTTGAAATAAATGACATATACTTTTTGCCTAAATTAAATTTATGCTAGTGGAGGTAAGAGATTTTTCTTTTGAAAAACACATGAAACTTTGGCAATCTATTTATTGGAGGTTTTAATTTGAGAGAAAAAAAAAAAAACAACCCAGGTATAGAGGCGGTTGCTTTTATCGTTATAATTAGTCCGCATAGCTGCTATATTTAAACTATTTAAATATTGCTGAATTATGAAAGAATATATAATTTAATGTGGTTTTATACATTCACGAATTAGCAAATTATTTATAATTAGAATATAAATAATATAAACTCTAGAAATTGTACAATTTCCCCATTCTTAAATACGACGTGACTTATTTTAAAGTCCTCAAATTCAATACGATGATCGCGAAAACGCCTATTTAGAATATATACATCTAAACTACTAACAATTGTAATTTTAAACCTGATTTAGGAAATTTTAGTAACTCTTACAATGTTTTGTTTTTTTATGATCAAACTTAGTTGTTCGTGCTGCCAGAAAGACGTACATGTTCACTACTTTTGTGTTGATACTCATGTTTTTTTAATTTGTTTGTTAAAAAAAAATGCAATCTTTAGATGTTACTTTTGACCTTACTTCACATCCCTGTATCTTATTCCGGTTTTAAATTTCATTAATTTTCTTGTTTAAGTAACACAAAAAGTTTTGTTTTCTTAAAATCTGTAACTTAACATTACATTGAACTTCTAACAAGAACAACTGTTATTAAAATTAAAATATTCTCCATAATATTTTTACCCAACAAATGTTTGTTAAAATTCAAGTTTAACTTCATTTTAACTTAAATGAATTCTAAAAGGTAAATTATTAAAATTAATTTTAAGTATACTTATTAATTATATTAAATAGAAAACGCATGAAAAAGACGATAACGATCGAAACGTTGCTAGAATTAGTAATAGAATAAATCGTGTCTCAAAAAATTGCGAACTTCTTCTTCATTAAACAATGAAATAGTTCAGTCGGTTACAAACGTTATAAATAGATACCAAAAATACGACTGACGCACATGCTTAAGTAACTCGATACAACCAACTCAGCATTTTACCTATCAAGAAGGGCAGATCTTTAACATATGACATATAACACAGCTTCTGCGGTTTCGCCGTATAAAACTTTCGCTCGACGTTCGCGTTCATACTGACACTCTTCAGATAATGAACTGAGAGCATCAGAAATTGACACACGCGAACCGCAAGAAGCTGTTATATATACACGGCCTTGAAGCTACCATAATTGACATTATCTATCATTAGATTTTATCCAAGTCGCAATAGGAATAGAGCACTTCATATTTAACCCTAATGAAAATAAGAATTATTCTTTTTATCTAAAAGATTTCTTTAATGGTACTGAGGTGGCATTGCTCTCACTGTTTATACATATTTTCTATGATCAGGTATAAGTATGTAATGGTTTTTTTGTTGTATTTATTAACCTGTTCCATAGTATTTAGTACCTTGCATGAACGAATTAAAAACTAAACTAAACTACTTATAGCTCATGTACGACCAGCCCACATTTTATATTTTAATTAAATTAACTTATAGCAATAAATTATTTTTATTTATCGTAAACTTCCGTATTATTTTTTTCAAGAATGATCTCAACGACGAACGTTTTAATTTTACAGATTTAAATTGGGAACGCAATGAGTTTGATTAATTTTACCATTTAATCCAATTGCATTTAACAATTCCAAATTATTACCAAAAGTACAGCATAAACCATCTCAAACGTCAAAACCTTGAATTAATTGACCAACCATTATCTATATAATGTACGCTCAGATATTCCAGCTAATAGTTTAAAAACGAAGGATTATAGCAATCAAATGACCCGGTTTCCCTGATAAACATATTAGTAATAATTTTATTAAATCGACTCCATTTTAACTCTCCCAAACGAACTTTTTTTGCACTAATTCACGTTAACATACCACGTGCTTTCACTTCGAATGATTTGTTATTGTCACATTAAGAGCACATCAGGTTAATGTGTCGACGCTGTTAATCCCTTGTAAACGCAATACACATCGTTAAACTCCGTGACTTTACACTGGTTTTCGAGGAAAACGGCGGAAAATCCCATGCCGGTATGAAAAAAAAAGCACCCTAATACATACCCATTGCCCGATAACTGCAGAACGCAGTGATGAAATTCGTATTGAGTGGACCTTTTATTCGGCGCAACTTTTTATTCGTGTAGCGTAATATACAGGGAAAATTCGTACTTTTAAACTCACGAGGCGTAATCTTTTACGAAGCCAGTGGTAATTTTATTTGCATGAGTGCTCGAGATGAAAGTTTTCTTTGTAATCAAGCTGCGGTTGTGGTTGTGGAGTTATAGATGGCAATAAGAAGCTTATGAAATAATAAAAAGAAATTTGTTCGCGATCCTAAATATGAAAGCTGGTGCCACGTATTTTATTGTATTCCATAGAAAAGATGATTTTCGTATTTTACATATTACCAATAAGGGTTATATTCTCAAAATTCTACATATGAAATTCTTTAACTTCAGCATAACTACAATCATCTTTTTTTATACACAACCACATTTAAAGCACACCATTTTTTAATTTTTTGACAGTTAACGGATTGTTGTATTAATACATAATAATTATGATAATAAAATATAATATAGAATTTATTGACAATTAATTAATTAATTATTGCATTCAAGTTTCTTTCTACTTTTTATTATTAGACATTACAGGTCTATTGTTTCTTACCTTAGCGATTAGTTCCTTTATCATTATTAGGATCTCCCAGAGGAAAAAG